>OX453242.1:0-269358 GCA_949709985.1 Luffia ferchaultella | reverse complement strand
ATTCGGGTTGGTTTATTTCCAGTGTATCTCATCTTGAAATGAATATAAATAAATACACACCATTACGAGGGGGTTCTTACATACCATTACCTAAAAATATTCAGAGTACGAAAAGTTGTTTAAACATTAAAAACACTGACTCTCATTGTTTTTTATGGTGTGCAGTTGCATCTTTATTTCCAGTGAAAAAAAATGGTACACGCACTGCATCATATCCAGATTACAAACAAATATTTAAAATAGATGGGATGAATTTTCCTCCTACTAATAGAGATATAAAGATATTCGAAATGAATAATCCAACATTTACAGTAAATATTTACGGATTAGATTCAAAAAATCAACTTGTAGGCCCGCTCTACAAGACAGAATATCGTAGTATAAACCATATTAATTTATTATATATAGAAAATTCTCAACATGGGCATTATTGTTTAATAAAAGATTTTGAACGGCTTATTAGACACCAAGTAACGAGGCATAAAGGCAAAATATATTTTTGTGATGAGTGTATGTTATTTTTTTCCTCATATGATAGTATGGAGATGCATAATTGTGCTCGAATTAAAACGGTATTGCCCAGACCTGGTACAATCTTACAATTCACTCACTACGAGAGATTGCAACGTATTCCTTTCGTTATCTATGGTGATTTCGAAACTATGTTATTACCTCTTAATAACAACCAGAACTGTGAAACTAAATACACAAAATTAACAAAAAGACACGTACCAATAGCATTTGCTTATTATATATGTTGTGCATATGATTCGAGTTTAAATAAATTCATTTCATATCGAGGAAAAGATTGCGTTCATATATTTGTAAAGTCATTAACGGAACATGTTAACGAAATTCATAGAATTAATACGACTGAAAAGAAAAAAATGATTCCGTTATCATTGCAACAACAAATTGAATACAATAGCGCCACTCACTGTTATATATGTAATAATTTACTATTGGGTGATGTAGTTCGCGATCACTGTCACAGAACAGGCGTATACAGAGGCGCAGTACACTCACATTGTAACTTGCTTTTAAAGACTTGTACGTTCATTCCATTTTTCTTTCATAACTTAGCGGGGTATGATTGTCATTTATTTATAAAAGAGCTTAGTGAATCTGATGGCAGGATAGAGGTGATACCTAAAGGGAAAGAAAAATATATTTCTTTTACTAAATTCATAAAAAATGTATACGATGTTCGTGAGTCATATATTCCTCTCAGATTTGTTGATTCTTGTCATTTTCTCAACACGAGTTTAGATAAATTATCTAAAACATTAGAGTATGATAAATTCTTGAATCTCAGACGCTTTTTCTCTGATAAAAATAAATTTCGATTAGCATGCCGTAAGGGAGTGTATCCGTACGAATATATGGATAGTTTAGATAAATATAATGAAACAGTATTGCCACCGAAACAAAGTTTTTATAATACTTTAACATCAAATCATATTTCAGACGATGATTATAAACATGCTTTTGATGTATGGGAAAAATTTTCCATATGCAATTTAGGACAATATACTGATTTATATTTAATGATCGATGTTCTATTATTATGTGATGTATTTGAAAATTTTCGTACTGTTTGCCAAAAAAATTATAAACTAGATGCAGCTTTTTATGTAACCGCTCCTAGTCTTAGCTGGGACGCAATGCTTTTAAATACTGGTGTAAAATTAGAATTAATTTCTGACATTGAAATATATCAAATGCTTGAACAAGGCATCCGAGGCGGATTATCACAGTGTTCTTTACGATATGCAAAAGCTAATAATATTTATACTGAAGACTACAGGGAAGATAGACCAAATACTTATCTTTTATATTTAGATTGTAATAATTTATATGGATACGTGATGATGAAAAACTTACCGATTTCAGAATTCAAACTTTTACAAAGTGATGAATTATTATCTTTCGACATAGATTCATGTCATGAAAATTCAGACATTGGATTTATATTAGAGGTTGATTTAATCTATAACGAGGACTTACATGACTCTCACAAAGATTTACCATTTGCACCAGAAAAAATGAAACCTCCTGGAGGAAAGACTTATAAATTGATCGCAAATCTGTACAATAAATATCACTATGTTATTCATTATATGCATTTAAAACAGTGTTTAAATCATGGTTTGATATTGAATAAAATTCATAAAATTCTTTCATTTAAACAAAGTAATTATTTAAAACAATATATAGATTTGAATACAAGTTTGCGTCAATCCTCACAATCTACGTTTGAACAAGATTTTTTTAAATTGTTCAATAATTCAATATTTGGAAAAACTTTAGAAAACAAGCGGAAGCAAATATCTGTAAAATTAGTTGATCGATGGAGTGATGAAAAAAATTACACAAATAAATACATAGGTGCTGAAAAATTGATTGCTCAACCAAATTTTCATAATGTATCAATTTTTTCTGAAAATTTCGCAGCAGTTCAGATGGACAAGTCGGAAATTTTACTTGACCGTCCTATATACATAGGATTTACTGTACTAGAATTAAGTAAATCCCATCTTTATAGCTTTCACTATTCTTTTATTAAACCAAAATATGGGGATAGAGCACAACTGTGCTACACCGACACTGACAGTTTATTATATTACATAATACCTACAAATGATTGTATTTATAAAGATCTAAAAGAAAATCTTGAATTATTTGATACAAGCAATTTTAGTAGGAACAATATTTATGATTTACCACTAGTAAATAAAAAGGTACCAGGTCTGTTTAAAGATGAATTAGGAGGGACAATCGTTGATGAATTTGTAGGTTTAAGATCTAAACTATATTGTATAAAAACCGAAAACGATGAAATCAAAAAGGCAAAGGGAGTTAGCAAAGCAGTGTTAAATCTTTTAACTACAGACGAATACAAATCTACTCTTAAAACTAACAATACATTGCGCTCATGTATGAATGTATTTAAATCAATCAAACACACGATATTCTCGCAAGAAGTAAATAAATCCGTGTTGAATGCTAATGATGATAAAAGATTAATAATTGATAAATATAACACATTGCCTTGGGGACATTACAAATTATTTTAAGTATGCTATGTACAAATATATCTGATATTTTTTATAACCAAAGTGTACATCTATAAAAATATGTATGTATTTTTACCATTAAATTAAGTATATTACTGAGTTCATCTCTGTTTTTATTTCATAACCCTATAATTCTTTAAGAGACTACAACGTTTATGCTGAATAATGATTCACCATAATAATAATAATAATAATAAATATTATTATCGAAAGAGAAAAAAAGGTTTTGGATTTTTCAATGATATGCTGAATAAATTACCGTTTGAGCTACATGTACCCGGTTATCAGTTTTGCGGTCCTGGAACTAAACTCAAAGATCGATTAGCACGAGGTGATATGGGTATTAATCCACTTGATTCAGCTTGTCGCGAACATGATATAGCGTATTCGAAAAACAGAGATAATGTTCATATGAGAAATCAGGCTGATCGTATGCTAGCATCAAAAGCGATGAAACGAGTATTTAATAGAGATGCATCAATGAGTGAAAGAGCAGTTGCGTTAGGCATTGCGTCCGCGATGGGTGCCAAGTCAAAATTAGGTCTTGGTATCACAAATAAAAATAAAACAAAGAAAAAAATTAAAAGATCAAAGAAACCTTTCAAGCATGTTATTAAAATAGCTAAATCATCTATGTCTAAAGGATCTGATCCTATAAAATCTGCACTGAATGGTGTTCGTAAAGTGATTCGTCAAGTAGGAGGGAAAAAAAATATCAATTGTCCTAGAATTTTACCTCTGCCACAAAAAATTGGTGGAGTACTTCCTTTTTTAATACCACTTTTTGCTGGATTAAGTGCAACAGGTGCTTTGGCTGGTGGAGCTGCTGGAATCGCGAAAGCAGTCAACAATGCTAAAAATGCTGTAGAACAACTTAAAGAACAAAAAAGACATAATGAAAAAATGGAAGCGATATCTTTAGGAAAAGGAATGTTTCTTAAACCTTATAAGAAAGGTTTAGGTATTTATATAAAACCTTCAAAAAACTATTAACACTACCAAACAGAGCTCTTACAAATATTGATTTAACAAAATATGCTAGAATTTTAAATATTCCTAACTTTAGAGGTGTTTTTATGAGAAATGATTTACCTAACTCACCTCCTTGGACACATGAATCTGGTATAATAAACTTAGATAGTAAAGATGGTCCTGGAACTCACTGGGTAGCTTATAAGAAAAAAAACAATTGTGTCTTTTATTTTGATAGTTTTGGAAATTTACCACCTCCATCAAATTTATTATCATATTTAAAAGTGCAAAATGTAAAATACAATTATAAAAAATATCAAAGCTTCAATACATTCAATTGTGGACATTTGTGTCTTAAATTTCTTAGTGATAATTTAACTTAAATATATATCAGAACGTCAACTCATTATAGATTCAGTCATGAGTGAATCATGGACATTAACGTTAAGCGGTGTTGGACCCGTTTTAGAAGCACAATATTTTCCTCCTATTGAATTATCATCAAAAAACTATGTGCTTGGTTTAGTAGAATTCTTGACTTTTAATTCCATTCCCAATATCGATGAAAGAAATAACAAATTCTATATCGATGACAAAGTTATTGTAATTCCACCAGGTAGTTACGAAATCGAAAACATTGAAAAATATTTAACTGATGCATTAGATAAATTTAATATTTTCATATCGATAAAGCCTGATGAAAATCAATTGCGATGTAAAGTGAGATGTAGTAAAAAAGTTGATTTTACCCATAAAGATTCTTTGGGAAATTTGTTAGGATATTCTCCTAGAATTCTAGATCCAAACGTTGATTATTTATCAGATATACCTGTTTCCATAATCAAAGTAAACGCTTTGCGAGTAGAATGTAACATAACAGGAGGGGCGTATATTAATTCTAATCAAGCTCACATTATTCACGAATTTTTCCCCACGGTTCCACCTGGATATAAAATAGTAGAAGTACCATCGCAAGTCATTTATCTTCCTGTTATGGTTAAGGCAATACATAATATTCAGTTGAAAATAGTCGATCAAGACGGAGATCTAGTAAATTTCCGAGGAGAAATTATAACAGTGCGATTACATCTTAAGTCAATAGCATAGAATGGGTGTGGTTTATAACAGTAAAACCTATTCATATAATAACAACAGAAAATGGGTTTATCCACCCACTCGAGTTCGACCATTGAATCGGTTAACACATCGGAACATACAATTTCTAAAAGGGCTTGGCTTAAGACTTGTTTCAAACTCAATAAAAACAAAATAAAACTTAAATTTTTCTGTTTAATCTGCATTTTACCATGGAAGAACAAGAAGAAATTTTAAATATACAAAAAAGTGTATTATTCGATGAATCAATAGAACATTACGAGTTTCATGCTCATCGTCCATATGCATTAACCACTTTCAACAACAATGATGAAATTCGCATTACTGTTCAACATCAAGATGCTTGTATACTACCCAGCAAAAGCTTTCTACATCTTACCGGAAAACTTATGAAGAGCAATGGTGAGGTTAGCGTTAACACGAATCTCGTAAATATGGGATTATGCTTTTTGTTTGAAGAATTACGTTATGAGTTAAATGCTGTTGAAATTGATCGCAATAAAAACGTTGGTTTAACAAGCCTTATAAAAACATTCATTTCCGCTAGCCCAAATCAAACTACATATCTTGATAATGCTGGATGGAACACAAATACAACTAAGGACATTGTTGATACCAAAGGATATTTTGATGTCTCGATTCCACTCAATTTGTTACTCGGGTTTGCAGAAGATTATAATAGAGTAATAGTGAATGCAAAACATGAACTTATTCTTACCAGAGCTAATACAGACGTAAATGCGATCGTACAATCAGAAAAAAATGTTGATAAAGATGTAAAAATATCCATTTCCAAAATAGAATGGTTAATGCCATATGTTAAATTGTCCGACTTTGCAAAAGTAAATTTACTTAATTATATCGTCAAAGATCCTCCTATACAAATAAGTTTTCGGACTTGGGAACTATATGAATATCCATTATTACCTACGACTACAAACCATGTATGGGTTGTAAAAACATCTACACAACTAGAGAAACCTCGATACGTTATCTTAGGATTCCAAACGGGTCGAAAGAATATACACACAAAAGATGCAAGTTTCTTCGATCATTGTGACATTCGTGACGTTAAATTGTATTTAAATTCTCAAACATACCCTTACGTTAACCTTAATATTGATTTCGAACGAAACCAATATTCACTGTTGTATGATATGTATGCTCAATTTCAAAGCTCTTACTTTGACAAGAACAGGTGTAAACCATTATTGTCAAAAAAGGAATTCAAGGAAATGGCTCCACTTGTTGTATTAGATTGTTCCAAACAAAATGAAACATTAAAAACAGGACCTGTAGACATACGTATAGAATTTGAATCAGAAAAACAATTTCCTCTGCAAACATCTGCTTATTGTTTAATCATACACGATAGAATAATTGAGTACAATCCAATCAGCAGCGCAGTACGCAAATTGTTGTAAAGTAGAGTGGTTGTGTGTTATTTTATATTAAATCAAAATGGAAATATTCAATTTATGTGAGAAAGACATTGAAAAAATACCTATAGATATATTAATCAAACGTTATGGTCACTACATTCATTTATTGTATCATAATGATCGACTACCCAAATCAGTGTTGGATAATGATGATGTGAAGCCTTATTATACTCCTTGCACTATTCATTCTTACGGTGATAATACATCAAACGATCAAGATGAACTCGATAGTCCACTTTTCATGCAAGCGTATTGTAAATTGTGTACGAAGAAAAAAGTATTCAAAACCGATTGATAATTTTTATTTTCTAATTTTGTTAACAATTACCTAATAAATTTTTTACCCATATTTTATGTTTTTTATTTTATATACATAAACTATATACAAATGATTTCTTATTCAGTTTGCTACATCATGAGGTTCATAAAGCAACAAACCGTATTACCTGTAGAGAACCTTGATAATCTTATTGTACCTACCACATCAGAAAAAAACCGTCGACATGGTAAACTATTACCTAATAGCATAAGATCGATTTTTTGCGGTCCCTCCAACTGTGGGAAAACAAATGCTTTGTTAGCGATTATTACACACATGAATGGATTAAGATTTTCGAATATTTACATTTATTCAAAATCCATACATCAATTAAAATACGAACTTCTTAAGAAAGTAATTGCTACTGTTAGTGATATTGGTTACTATATTTTTCAAGAAAATGATGAAATAGTGAAACCTAAAGATATTCTCCCTGGTTCCATCATTATTTTTGATGATATTGTTTGTGAAAAACAGAATAATGTAAAGGAATACTTTTGCATGGGGAGACATCAAGATGTTGATTGTTTTTATCTTTCACAAACTTACTGTTGTGTTCCTAAGCATTTGATTCGTGACAATACTAATTTATTAGTAATATTTAAACAAGATGATTTAAATTTAAAACACATTTACGATGAGCATGTAAATAGTGACATGACTTTTAAAGAATTTAAGAAACTATGTTTTAAATGTTGGAACGTAAAATATAGCTTTGTTGTCATTGATAAGGAGAGTTCTTTAGAAAACGGTCGATATAGGAAAGGGTTTGACACCTTTATAAATATAAAGAGTCCACATTAGTTATAACCAGTTGCAGTTTGTCGTACTAAACACAAACACCATGGAAGTTCAAAGTATTAAAAAACAACAGGACACTTTACGTAAAATCAGAAAGCTTGGCAATGTGATAAGAAAAAAGCATAAATTATTGAAATTGCATAGAAAAAACACAGAAAACACTTTAAACGAAGTCTTTAGACCTTTGACTACTTCTTTAAAGAAAATTAGTGTCACTACACCGAATATTGCACCTAAGAAGGAAGAAGAGCATAAAGAAAATAATAAATATGATGAGCACTATGTAACACATAAAAAAGAAACAGAATCCATGAATACAACTTCAAAAGATGAAAAAACTACTAATATCGATGGTGATGATGATGATTCATTCTTTGACGTAGAAGAACATGAAGAAGAAGAAGAAAACGATTCTTTACAAAAACCAAATCACAGTATTTTATCATATTTATCTTTATTAAAATCTAAAAATCATAAAGATTTAGATCAAATTTATGGTGTGAGACAATTAAAGGGAAAACGCTTAATGTTAGGAAATACACCTATCTATTTTGAAAAAGACAAAATTCTAATAGCAAACAAAAATTATCCCGCTACAGTTGGTTTATTAGAATTGATTTTCAAAAAAGTACCTAACAATAATGCTATAATAGATAGTGATATTGAAAATTACGCAGAAATCATTACAGCTACTAATGCGCATCGTAAACATTTTAAAGATGATGGTGCTCTCCGTATAAACAATACCCCAAAATATATTAACATAATTTCGAGGTTCGCTAATGAAAAGATAGGTAGTGGGGTTTCTAACAATAATACCTTATTACCCACCAATATGTCAACTCCTAGAGTTGGTTTGAATTTCAATTATGTGTATTGGGATAATCCTAATGAGTTGGTAGATCGTTTACGACTTCTATTAGCATCAAGAGCGGCTAGCGGTTATGTCACCCATTCCAATGAAATAATTTCAATCCTAGAGGAATTGCGTGAAGCTAACATTATTTATTAACAAGATTTATCAACTATTTAATCATTCTCTCGAAGTATCTTGAGGAAGTACAATGAGTGTAGACGTATTTGGACGTCAATTATCTAAATCTTCAACAGGACGCCGTGGACCACAAGGAGAAGGATTTAAAATTAATATTGAGGGGAATTATGATATTGAAAATAAACGATTGTGCAATGTGGGAGATGCTTTAGGAGACAGTGATGGTGTATCTTTAAAAATTGTGACAGGATTATTGTCCAATGAAATAAATATTATAAGACGTGAATATAATGAAAGATTTGATCAGTTGACTATCGATAATAATGAAATGAAACAAATATACTATTATTTAAAAACTCACTTAGACACAGTAAAAGAGAATTTAGAAAAAGACATTACCATCAATCATAACCTTTCTAAAACACATTCTAATACATTAACAAACATAGATCAAAGATTAACAGCATTGGAAAATACAAATAAATTATGAATAACTCCTACAAGACTTTAATTGCTGAAGAATTACATCGTGCTGCTCGTAGAAATTATCAACGACGTCACGTTGATATACGGGGATTAGATGAGACATGGCAAGCTGATATTGTTGATATGCAATCATATGCTTGTGTAAACGATAATTATAAATACATTCTAACGGTAATCGATAATTTTTCAAAATTTGGTTGGGCTGTGCCTTTAAAAACAAAAAATAGTAATAATGTTACCCAAGCAATGTTATCAATATTTACTACATCTGGTAGAATACCAAAAAATCTTCAAGTTGATAATGGTACCGAATTCTACAATTCTTTATTCAAAACACTTATGAATAGATATTCCATCAATATGTATTCTACTTATAGTAATTTAAAGGCTTCAATCTGTGAACGTTTTAATCGAACCTTAAAAAACAAAATGTGGAAGCGATTTACAGCGAGAGGTAGTTATCGATGGATAGATATTTTAAATGAATTATTAGATTCCTACAACAACAGTACACATAGAACTATAGCACTGAAACCAATAAATGTAAATAGATCGAACGAGAAATCAATATTAAGAAATATTTATAATAACAACGATAAGATGATGTTTAAAAAGTCTCAAAAATTAAAAATAGGCGATAAAGTGAGAATAAGTAAATATAAACATGTTTTTGAAAAAGGTTATACACCTAACTGGACTACTGAAATTTTTACTATAACCAAAGTTAATAATACTAGACCTGTTACTTATCAACTAAAAGATTATTTAAATTCACCAGTTCAAGGTTGCTTTTACAAAGAAGAGCTTTCAAAAACGAAATATCCTGATATTTATCTAATTGAAAGAGTTATAAAAAAAAGAGGAAATAAAATATTAGTAAAATGGTTGGGATTTGATGGTACACACAATTCATGGATAAATATAGATGATTTGTAAATTATACTTGTCTAAACTTGTTTCAACGCTGAAATTACGTAATTTTATTGCGAGAGTAGGTTAGTCATTCTGCTGGCTAGTCGCTCACGAGCACTTGAATAATCTACACGTATTCGAATATTTAAGAAATCTCAAACAATTATGGAACTTATTATGGATATACAATGTTTTGTAAATGGAAAAAATGAATTGATCGTGAAAGAACTAGCGGTTGCATCTGTTGAAGACAAAGAATATTGTATACTATTTAAACCACCATATCCTTGGTATAATTTGTCTGCAAAATGTCGATCCACGAATTCATGGCTAACAAGAAACTATCATGGTATTTCGTGGGACTCTGGAGAAATAGATTATACACAACTCAACACAATAATAAATAACCTAATAAAAGAAGCTACATGTATATATGTTAAAGGCTTACAAAAAAAAATATGGTTTGAAGACTATATCAAGCAACTCGAAGACAAACGAATTGTAAATATAGAAGACATAGGATGTCCACCTTTACGAGAACTTCGTACGGACGTTTATGGACATCATCAGGCTTGTCACAGATACATTAATCAAGTAAATATTAATTGTGCGTTACAAAATGTAATAGAAATTAAGAAATGGTATAATTCTTTTTATAAAAATGAAAAATAAACCTATTTTACATTCAATAATTTGTTTTATTTCTTGTAAACCTTCTCTACATAGTTTCAATTAATTATGTATTTTTTATTCGTAAATATCAAAATATGAATTATGTTTGTATTATAGTCAAGAAATGAAATGCGTTTGTAGGTTGATGGAGCATAAATTTTACACGTTTAGAAATTATCTGTCTAGTTCATTTGTCGTTTTTTTTTTTTTTTTTTTACTGAGATCGTGTTTTCCGAGAAAAATTATTGAGAACTCTGGTTCATTTAGCATTTGCAGAAAAACCGTTGTCCGTGAGAGCGAAGCGAGACTTTTAAAACGGACAACGGTTTTTGTAGTATATAATTGGGGAATCTGGATCACTTTGTATGGCTATAAAATTGGGGAGTCTGGCTCACTTTTTCGTTATTTGCTGAAAATCGTGGTCCGTGAGAGCGAAGCGAGACTTTTAAAACGGACAACGATTTTCTGCAAATAACGAAAAAGTGAGCCAGGAAAAATTATTGAGAACTCTGGTTCATTTAGCATTTGCAGAAAAACCGTTGTCCGTGAGAGCGAAGCGAGACTTTTAAAACGGACAACGGTTTTTGTAGTATATAATTGGGGAATCTGGATCACTTTGTATGGCTATAAAATTGGGGAGTCTGGCTCACTTTTTCGTTATTTGCTGAAAATCGTGGTCCGTGAGAGCGAAGCGAGACTTTTAAAACGGACAACGATTTTCTGCAAATAACGAAAAAGTGAGCCAGACTCCCCAATTTTATAGCCATACAAAGTGAGCCAGACTCCCCAATTATATACTACTATCGCCGACAAATAGAGCTACTTTACGTTGTTTGATACAACAGTAATTCCCCCACAAACTGAAACATTAAACAATGCTAGCAGCCAATTTTTATTCTTGCCACACGTGTTTTATGTTCAAACTTAAGTTTGATATACAATTTGGATTTCACAATAGAACGTCCTTATCATAATTGGTAAGTCCTTTAAAAGTTTCCTACGATATTTTATTAATCTGTGTGTTATTTTATGGATATAACTAGCTTTCCGCCCGCGGGCTTCGCTCGTGTTGACTATACAGTTGTACTGGAACAGTTAAAGGAACGCGACGCTCCAGAACATTGTGACACTTTCTAGAACATTGTGACACATACTAGAACATTCTGACACTTATTGACTCTTTATTTCACGCGTGAAATAAAACGGTACTGAAATCCTTTATTTCACGCGTGAAATAAAGTAATTTTTTAAATTTTTTGACTCTATGGTGCATGGTGTAAGTCATAAAATTTAAAAAATTACAAATATGCAAGGAGGTTTTGATATTCCAAAAAAAAACAATTATTTATAAGTATGCGCCCTCTAGCAATAATTAAATTATGATAAACACCATAACACATAAGATTCTTGATTATCTCATTTATAAATACGTGTTTTGTTTCCGCAAACAAAAATATTTTTCACATTATTGGCTGTACGTATACTGTACCTTTGCCTCAAGAAAAAAAAAACTGTATGAAACGCGCGCTCTGCAAAGAAAGCGCGCCATTTCGTTGTAAATAGGCTTTGGTGAAATAAAACAAATTTTCTTTATTATACTTATTTTTTTGTTGTATTTCCTCGCAAAATGCATTGTAAAATGTTGTAAGATACTTGAGCGTAAATGGTTTTATCCGAATGCGTATAAAATTCTCATATAAAACCTTACTTTCCGCACGTGTATCTTAAATAACTATTATTAAACACCTTTTTTCTGATTTTATATGATTATCCCAAAAACAGTAGGAAACCTCTCCCGAGCTAGCAACATTACGCGGATGGGAAGTGGGGCAGGCGCGGGACGTACGTAATTTTTTTGGACACAGTGCGGTATGTGTAATCATAATTGAGCGCGGTTTCTGGTTATTCTGAGGACACAACTATGTAAAAACTATCGTCAAAACCACAAAAATACAGTTATGGTTTTGACAATAATTTGGGATTACTATACAATTTACAGCACATCTTTACCTTTTAGAGTGCACCAGGTCATTGCTTCTTGTCTCGATATTATGAATATGTACTTGTACTTAAGTTAACTTGTACCTAATTCTATAGTCTATGACAATGGATACATATCTATAGACGAACCAAAAAATGATTTTTTGAAAGTATTATACAAGTTTGTTAGTAGTTGGAGACACTTTTTAACTTCCTCTATGTTACAAATGCAAACAATGTCAGAATGCTATACGTTAGTACAAATTCTACTTGACTTACTTAAGTGATTCGCAAATTACTATACTTTAGAAAATATTTGCCATCAAAGTTTCGCTATTTTATCACACACAGCATGCACACAGGAAACTTACGAATTCGAAATTAAAGATATACGGTTAGTAAAGAAAGGAAAATGTATATGATTGTTAGTGATTTAAAAGATATGAATTAATAAGTGTTGCTTGGCAGAAGTGTTATACATAAGATAAATCAAATAATAATAATAGTAAAAACAACAGCAATGTCAGTTGCTATAAGGTTCTGTACTCAGAAGGTACCAACGGTAACACTATTACCTACTAAGGCTCCTGTCTGTCTGTCACAGGACTGTATCGTCTGAATCGTAATTATACATAGACACTTGAAATTTCGACAAAGTATTAGTGCGGTCGCTATAACATCCAATAATAAAAACAAAAGTAAATTAAAAATTAAATGGAATCCCCATACGAGAAACGCGGTTTTTTCGTCGGTTTTTTTATATTGTGAAATGGGACGGAACCCTTCTGTGCCAGTCCGAGTCGCACTTGGCCGTTTTTTAGTTGTGTCGATAAATTTAGTCTACTAGATTATAATACATCCTTTTGAAGTCATTGAAAACAAGTAAATGAAAAAAACGCAAATTCAACTTCATATTAAGTACCTACAGGTACCTACAATTACCTAACTAAATAATACGTTTACAATTTTAAAGTATTTATTGACGAGAAGATCTCTTTGAGTTCAACTCGTTGAAGTCAGTCGCGCAACCTCCAAATAAAATTAAGTCGCATTGGAGCAGCGTGGTGGATTAAACTCCAATCACCCTCATCCCGATGCGAGGTCTAAGCCCCTGCAGTGGGTCATAATAGGCTGACAGGAACACTGATATAAAGTGGGAGTGTGACGGACGCACGGTGTGCTTGATGAGGTCAAAAGCGGTTGGAAAACTTCGCGTGTTCCATCACCGTGATTAATGTGTGTGTAAATCATCGGTCGGGACGTTCCAGGAATCTCCGCCGCCACTCAACACCTCCACGATTTATGTCGAAGCCCTTTTTTTAGCGATAAATGGAGTTTTATTGGCCGCGAGGGTGAATTACCGCGTCCATAATTAGTTCTTATGGTGTCAAAATTGTAATCTAGAAGGAATACGTTACACGCGTGACACATTAATGACTGTTGTTCGTTTATTGAGACACTGATCCTTTTACATATTTTTAAAATGTAGTTTAGAAAATTGATATTCGGACATATGAAACTTGGACTCATTTGAACTCTTCAAAAAATAAAACTCGATTTGAAAAAGTACTCGTATTTGTACATATTCGCACATATAAATACGGACTGACCTAATGACCGAGTGGTTGGAGACCCTAACTGCAGTACCAAAAGTCGCGGGTTAGATTGTGTGCATGAACATGTCTATTTGTTTCGTGTCTGGGTATGAAATATCTATATTTGTAGTATATAAACTATCAAGTGACATTTCTGACTCTATTAAAACCAAACGCTGTTGTGGATTTTATTTACTCTGTGGATTTAGCTCTCCGAAACGTACATAAGTATTTCCAAATGATTCTTTCAATGATTATTTGATACGTGATTTCATTCTAGAAACGCATATCTCTTCCCGTCTCTTTCCTAAAACGCGGACACAGGTTAGTGTTGTCTCCTTCTTCGTTCGCATCGCCATGTTAGTTAGGTAAGTGCATTCTTAAGAGATTCAGTGAATATGACGATTTTATGGCACACAACGTGGCCGCGGTGTCAATGACGAGCACTTGAAACGCGGCGCCTGCTGTGGGAACCGGCGCCTGCGCCGCCAGACATATTACGTACCTACGCAACACACCACATATTAGTAATAAAAAACCAGGAAAACACAGTTACACCTCGCAAACATGGTCAACGATAAGGCCTTTGAACAACAGATTATTATGTTGACTTTTCAATCACCAACAACATTTTTGTGTGACTGGTGACTATATAAGTGGTACCTAAGGTAATTCCTTGTAGTACCTACATGCTACGCCTAATTTGATGGGTGTGCAACACGAACTTGGCCTGTTTATAAGATTTTCGTCTGTTTTTTTTTATATTGTTTTCATAAAACCATTCAACCGATTTGGATAAATTTTGCTACTAGAAAGAACAGAAAAGAATTCATTATCGCGTAAAAAATAAATCATATACAATGCCGATAAATTGTGTGAAAAATTTAGGAAAAATTAGGACAAAATATTTTCATTTCTTTTTAACGGCTAATCGGCGATTTTCCTTAACTGACCGATTAGCCGAATGGTTAGAGATTATACCTACAGAAGGTCGTGGGTTCGATTCCCCCTCGGGACAAAAGTGTGTGTGCATGAAAATATAGGTATATTTGTTCCGTGTCAGGATCTAAAGTACCTATATACGTATATATATTATAAAGAATATTTAAGTATACAGTACATCAGTTGTCAAATACCAACAATACAAGCATAATACTTGTTTACTTTCGGACTAGATGGCGTTGTGTGAGATGTTCCAGGTATTTATATTTCCCGGGTCCCGGGAAAAATTCCGGAAAAGAAAGAAAAGTCCCAGGTTCGAATCTCAGGTCGGGTCAGTATTTAAGTACCTATATGATGAATATTGATAATGGTATCTACCGGATCTTGGTTGTCATATGTATGTGGTGTCTTCGCTTGGCACCCAGAACACAAGCTAATGCTTAGTTTGGGGTAAAGACGTTTTTGTCATTATTTTGTCCGGCAAAATTGTTACGAAACTCTCTCCTAGGGTTGACAATGAGGTGAACAGTTAAAAGATTTAGTAGGTTCGTAAGACCATTTATTATCTACTTAAGCGTATGTACAACAGGCTATTAATAAAAAATAAAAAATATATATACTGAAACAGATTTGAGATAACTAAGATAAGAATTTACAAAATTCAGTTTAACAGGCTTTAGTGGTTTTAATGGTTAATAATTTTTAAATAGTTCGACCCGAAACACAGAAAGCAGTATCAGATGTAACAGCACTTACAGTTTGGATTATGGCTCAATATCACCACAATAATGCCGCCGGAAGGCCAAATGACAGACGGGGAACCAACTGGTCAGAAAACGAGGCCGACGGCAACGACCAGCCCAGTAATTCTGCAGGTTCTCCGGCTAGGTCGGCAGATATCAGTGACCGAGGAACAATGCAGGTTCACCCAGTAGTCATTTAGTTCACCCAGCGTCCGATGTAATGACTAAGCCAGCAGATCAGCAGCAAACCTGCAGAACATCAGCATGGTCCGGCAGTTCAACAGACCCCCTTTTAACTAGGCCAATAGTCTAACAGCCACCTATCAGCACATCATAACGACCCAAAGTGACAGTGGATCAGCAACAAAACCGGACAGGAGTATTCCACCTAATTACTTCGGTCTTCTAAGCCAGGACTCGAATCCAATCCAACTAAATGTAGTTTCTTATATCGGACACTGAAAAACTAACTCCAATTTTTCCTCAGCCAGAATTCTCCTCTCTCTCAAGTCCTTTCAACCATGAGTTTTCAATTTCTTTCCAATTTCAAAAAAGCCCTCTCCTGACATCTATACTAATATTATAAAGCTGAAGAGTTTGTTTGTTTGTTTGTTTGTTTGTTTGTTTGTTTGTTTGTTTGTTTGTTTGTTTGTTTGTTTGTTTGTTTGTTTGTTTGTTTGAACGCGTAAATCTTACGAACTACTAGTTCGAATTGAAAAATTCTTTTTGTGTTGGATAGTCAATTTATTGAGGAAGGCTATAGGCTATATGTATGAAATAATATTATCTGTCTGTCTTTCTATTCAAACAAATCTCCAAAACGGCTAAACTGATTTTGATGAAACTTCACAGATATGGAAAGGAAGTGGTCAAAAGTGGTATACACTACTTTTTGTATGTCTGTATATGCGTCCATCTGTCTATTCGAGCTAATCTCCAAAACGACTAAACCGATTTCAATGAAATTTCACGGGTATGAAAAGGAGGTGATCAAAATGACAAACGCTACTTTTTGTCCGCCTGTCTGTCTGTACGTCTATGTGTCTATTCGAGCTAATCTCCAAAACGGCTGAACAGATTTTAATGAAACTTTCCAGACATGAAACAAAGTTGTCAAGAGTGACATCAGCTACTTTTTGTGTCTATCTGTCTTTGTCCTCACTGATCTATCAGCGTAGATAAAGCCGAAACTACTGTCTGGGAAGCCAAAATTTGGAACAGTGGTTTATTTTATAACGTATTAATTTTTTAAGAAAGAAATATTTGGAAATTTCAAATTTAAGGAGGGAGGGATGGAAGGGCGTTGTATGAGAGTCTTTGTTTTTTAAAGTTAGAAACATAAAAATTTTAACATAAATAAATAATAACGTGTTTCAGGGTTTTTGGATTTGCACATTTTAAGGGTGGGAAACGGGAGGTGAAAAGTATGCGAGTATTGGTTTTCTTAAAGGAGTGGGGAGAATGAAAATTGAAAGTTTGAATGGATGTACCCACAGGTGTACCCAATATTAGTTTCAGCAAAAAGTACGTATAAACCATTTTTAATTTTAACCAACCAATGTTAATACTACCTAAAACAGGAATGTGTAGTCTACGCAAGCGAAGCTGCGGGCGGTCGCTAGTTGAACATAATGCCAGAAACACAATTCAAAAATCACGAGAATGTTTTCTCTAAGTAAATATTCTTGGCTGGAATAAAGAAAAACTAATCTGAAAGTTACGAAGAAAAGAACAAATAACATTATTATGACAATTGACATGTTTTGACAATTTATATTTTTATGGTGAAACTTAGATATTTACAATTTATATTAATTAAGAATTAATGAAATTTGGAAATGTGAGTAACAATATTAGTGCTAGTAATATTCTACCATCCAAAACATTCAATAATAAATTATAAAGACTTATATGGAGCACATAATGAATGGAATACAGAAGATTGTAATATTTACAATATTTCTTGCCAGATAGCGACGTAAATGAGATTTAACAGGATTTTGACAGGTATATAAGACAGTTGCCTAGAAACAATATAGCTCCAGCTAGGTCTTAGGTAATCTAAATTAAATTAGGTATCTATCATAGACTTCTATGAGTAATTAGACTCTTAGTTAGTCTATAAAAACCGATTTAAGGCACTCTAACGTGACAAAATACCCTTTCCTCTTACAATATTTTTAAAGTACAAAATTCTATTTTTAATTTGATATTTACATACCTATATATTATTAATTATTAAATTATTGTAAGGACCATACGGTCTACCATCGATATCATTAGCCCATTAATGAACCACTGCAGCGACTTAGACCTCCCCTCTGTGTGAGGGGCTTGGAGCTTAATCCACCACGCTGCTACAGTGCGGATTGGTGGATTTTAACGACTGCCACCTATTGATGTCAACCGATAGGACCGACGGCTTAACGTGCTCTCCGAGGCACAGTCAGTGATAGTTATGTACATAAGTTACAAAAAACTCGTTGGTATGTGCCCTGGAATTCGAACCAGGGCCTTCTAAACAAGAAGTGGGCTCGCTACCACTCGGCTATCACGACTCTTATCGACACGACAGACCATAGATTCCAAAATATAATAAAGACTAATATATTAATTTTATTAGCTTAACGACGAACCTGACCTATGGCCTATGGCTTGAGTCATATGTGAGCATAAAATTTCTGATAATTTTTTTTAAAAATAATACCTATATATAAATCCATGATATAAATGTCGGATACTAAAATTTGTGGGTCGGCTTTCCATTGTTGCCTGATGAAAATTGCGTTCATAAAAATGATCAATTTAAAATCTGGCCAAGATAGGTTGATGGTCCATCATTTAAAAAGAATAAGTTAGGTTATGGTTTGCTTGTGATAATGCGAGAAGCGGAGCGGAGCGGAGCGACGAGCCACTAAATAAGCCTTATAATTTTTCTTCATTTCCTTAAAAAAATATTTACAGTGTGAAGTTTCTACACCCCTTCCCCATAAGCCTGATTAAATATTTTGTTACTTTTCAGCAGGCTACATTGAAAAGCGCTACCAAATTTGTATCAATTTATTATCATAGGTTTCTCACTTCAGTTTTGAAAGGGCAAGGGAAGTGAAGCAAAAAAGCCGTAAATATATGAAAAGAAAATTAAATTTACAATATTGAAAACTCCAGATACAAAAAGTAACATTTAAAGTCGGAATGTTTATTATTACAAACATTACATGTTTATTAACTTTCAAATGATTTGTGATCCCTAAAGGCGTCGGGGACCGCTAGATAACTTTACTACCTTTTAATATGATACGCCACGTCAAATCAAGATATATGTGTTCATGTATATAAAGTTACTTACTGATCCCCAACCCCATAGGATTAAAAATGTTGTATTCCTTGTGTCGAGACTTAATATTTTAAATTAAAATTTATTCTCATTTTTTACAACGAGTCAACCAGAGACGATATCACAGTCACATAGACAGACAAACAGATAGAACTTAAAGTTAACATTGGTCGATCCGTTTAGGAGTTACGATACCACACACAGGCATACGAACATACAAACATAAGTCTCAAACTTATAACATCTCTCATTTCATTTAATCTCGGAGATTAAAATAAGGACGCCAAAGACAACTAAAAAAGAAATAAAATAAAATTGTTATAAATATTGGTTATGAAAAGTACCTATGTACCCACGAACACAGGCGAGCGACGTCGGAGGCGGCGGCTAGTCTACAATAAAAAACCGAGTCGCACTCGCACACAAAAGGTTCAGTACCACCGCGAAATATTGAAAAACACTTTTCTTATATGGGGATCCATTTATTTTTTTTTAATAATTGGTGATATCGGCTATAGTTTATACACACTCCATGAAAATTTCAAGTCTAAGCAATGATGTCTATATTGTCAGTCATCAAAACCTAAAAAAAACATGTTTCTTGTATGGGAACCATTTTTAATTTTTTAACTTTATTTCATTTTAATTATTTGTTGTTATAACGGTCACTGTAACACTTACTATGTGATCATTTCAAGTATCTACTTATTACGGTACAGACGATACAGCTCTCTTACAGACGGACGGATGGACAGACAGACAGCGGATCCTCAATAATAGGGTTTTCATTGTTACACTTTGGGTACTGAACGCTGAAAATCAGACCGCTATATTTACAAAAGCTTCTAAATGACCATATATCAACTAAAACCTAAAGCGATAATAACACATTCACTTCTACTGATTTATTTTTCTAAGGGGCACCATAAGCAACTAAATCATACGCCCCGATTCAAAGCGAGTTGTATTCTTCAATTTTTACCTAGAAGCAGACCGCAATAAACAATTTGAATAAAGTGGTGGGGCGTAAGCCTTATTGATTTATGCTTGCATTAGCAGGACTGACCGCGGCCACTCGCCCCGCGGGTCTTGCGAGTCCCGCGACCTCGTGCATGTACCTACCCCGCAAACTGTGCCCACATCGATTATTCAGTCGCCCCGTACAATAACCCATTGTAAGATGTTTTCTGTGGAACGATAAAATACAAACTAAAAAATTTTATGAATATATAATTTCATATAATCATCTGGTTGTGTTTAAAATATATTATATTTCGCCACAATATTGTCTCATTTTTAAATTTCATGAAGGATCTCGTTATGTTCATACTTCATAGAAGCCATAGAAGAAGCGAAAACGATTACACTCTTTAAAAGTCATAGAGGTGTAGTGTAGAGCTTCTTATAAAGTTTGAATACATACAGTTTTTATATTACCTACATACTTTAGCGGACCTAGGAAAGAATATTTTTAATTTATATATATCGTTCGACTAACAGCAATAGGTCGTAATGTACAAATAAGAAAAAAAATGTTTTTGCGTAAATCGTTTTAGTTGTTCAACACCTATATACAAATTATCGTTAGCCACAATTGACACATTATTTTATAAACAATGTTTTAGTCAAATGTCTTAACCGACATTGCAAATAAATAGTAGGTATAAACGAAATCTTGTAACCCACAGCTAACTTTGATATAAAGTAAATTATTATATAAAAATAAATTAAGTAAATCATGGATTAAACGTGATGTTAATGTAAGTAGGTAAATCATTTATTTAACGTTTTCCACATTTTAATTTAGTAACAAAAGATATGTAATAAGTATAGCACAAAAACATTTTTCAAAAAAAACAAAACAATTTTTCCTTCATCTGAAAAATTGGAGATTTGTTGTTTACGACGTATTGCCGTCAGTCGAAAGATTTATACAATTTCAGAAGATCTTGTTTGTTATATACTTCATGTTCGGCTAAACGTAGTCCAAAGTTAAAGATCAACTGACCGATTGACCAAGTGGTTAGAGGCCATGCGGAGCCAAGGGTCGCGGGTGCAATTCCCGTCTGGGACAAACATTTGTGTGCATGAACATGTCTATTTGCTTCGTGTCTAGGTGTAAAATATTTATATATGGGTGTATTATATAGAATACTAGCTACCCGCCTCGGCTTCGCACGGGTAGCAGAGCATATAAGCCGTAGTGTTTTTTCTGTCGTAGTGTCCTATCAGCTTGTTGCGTCGAACATGTGGATTAGATTTAGTTAGATTTAAATTTAACGCAAGTTCATCCTACTTGGAGTATTTTTAAAGAATTTTATTTGCAATTCTATAAATATTGGAAAAAGTTAAGAATAAATACATAAAAACAAACTACAATATTTCTTTGTATACAACATTGACAACTTCATCCTGACCACGTGTGTCGCGTAGTCCGGTATGGCCGGCTGGCTGGCGTAGCCCGCGGCGCCCGGCTACTGTCGCGCGATATTTTATTTCGCGATAGCTCTTAAGATATTAATTTAAATTGTTTAGTGTAGAGGGCAATCATAACATGCATGAAACGCTGAAGGTAAATAACGTATTTAATTTGATAAGGATTAATACTGTAGGTATTCGTATAAATTGCTTTCCAATTACCTTACCCTATGACACCATTTTTTTAACATAAAGTAGGTATAGCAAGCTATCCATAAAAGGTTATGCCATCGCGGACTTTTCTATAGTCCTATAAAAGAGACACAATTCCTCCATACATTATTTTGTTATATCTCAAACGGATTAGGCAGCGTTTTCGGTGAAAGCTCCCAGCCGCCTTGATTTTTTTTCCAACTTCGTCAACAATAATCGTAATATTTCAACTAATTTCCACAAAATATTAATAAATTATACACACAAATCTTTCTCTTGAATCACTCCGTCAATTGGAGTCAATAATATACCAACCCATTCGGTAGTTTTTGAGTTTATCGCGTTCAGACAGACAGACGCGGCGGGGGATTTTCATTTATAATATGTAGTGATTTAAGTACGTATATCAGTTGCTTGGTATCCACAATACAAGCTTTGCTTAGTTTGGCACTAAATGGCGCTGTGTGGGATGTCTCAGGTATTATTATTATAGAGTATGTAGAGCTTACCGAACTAAAAAAATTTCAAGTGAGCAGATGGTGCTAACTAACGGCTACCGAGAAAAACAAGTTTGAAGTTTCATTTTTTTCCTTTTTTTAATAATTATTTTGAACGTTTTGTCTAGGTCGGTAAAGTCTACACGCTCTATAAGTTTGGACGACGTTCAGCCGAAAATTAGATATGTAATTTTTTTTTACTTTAGCTATACCATAATTTATCATATTAAAGATAAATTTAAAAAAAATATTTAACGCCCTAACATGATAAATTAAAATTGTAATTGCAGCATGAGGAAGTACGGCCGCGATGGCCACGACAGCGGTACTATTGCTGCCGACCTAGGCTAAGGCGTGCAAAGAGACGGCCGGTCGCTTTTAGAAACACTCGAGGCGGACGGCTTCGGATCTGGATCTTGTCCGCCGTAAATAGAGTCGTTGGCGCACACACAGCAAGTTGCATTAGCGGCACTCGACAACGGCCGACGCCGACGACGCTAAGCAGACGACAAGGCGCTCCATGACCCGATTCAGATCACTGATCCATAAATCGATCGCGAACCAAGATTGTGTATTCAGCATATATTATGTGTTCATATACTTTTCATACGTAGATATGAGCACTTGAAATATTTTAGGCTCAACTTTCTATTTATCGAACAACTTGACTTTCCAACAGGCCTCACGACACGACGTACATATTGTGTTTATTGTTATTATTGTAACAGGCCATATTATACTCGTATGAACCATAAAATCTTTTCTTGATTTACGGTAATTGAATGCTATATATTTATATATACTTCTACTTGTCAGAAATCGACGACGCTTCGGAAAATTGACATTGTCCAGAAGAATCGATAAGAAAATCAACATTTAGATCCTATCTACTTTCAAATTTACATTTGAAACATTTTCAGATGACGCCCAGAATGGAATCCTGAGAAACTCCCATTATTACTGGTGATCCAAATTTAGAAGATTCAATACCGTTTACATCTGTTGTCTAGGTACGACAGAACTAAATCTATGATTAATGAAATGACTAAATTACAAAAAATCCAGCTTACGTTTTGAGATATTTGCCATGCTTTTTTCAGAAAAACAATAAAATATTAAGCGAACTAATGAATATTCTTTAAAGCGAAGTTTTGTAAATCGTGCAACAGAGCCGGAGCGGCGGCGGCGCCTCGACGAGACACTCAAGAAGCTGCGGCGTCGGGGGAGCTTTCAAGTACCATGTTTCAGACTCATTTCACATGAGTTTTTTACCCAGTAATTTTTTGTGCCACATAACGGTACACTTGTCTTTTTTACATTTGAGTGTGAGATGCGCCGCACCGTTTAAGGCGACCCTGCACTGCCGCTGACGCTTATTTTGATTATCTGTGTAACTGATCCGGCGGCGGTTTATCTATTAGGCCACGAGGAAAGTAGAAAATATTAGCTCGGAGAGAAAATCTTCTCGTACTTTATCTGCATGAGGTTGTAATCCAATCACTTTGGTTCATTGCTTATAACTGGCTGGTTATAATACCACTTACTAAGGTTACATTTGAAAAAGAAAAACAAGATAAAAAGCTGCTTCCTACCATTATTTAACTGTTTTTCTGTCGAAGAAAATTTTGTGCCGTTAATGGATATAATGCAAGGTCAAGAGTAGCGAAAATACCGCAATAGTGGTCTAAGCGATTTCAATCCGAAAATTTTAATGTTAAAGATGTAGGTAGTTCAGTCTAATTGCCTTGCTCCGGATAACGTTCATACTATTTATGAAAAAAGGATCGAGGTCCGCATTAGTAGGTAATCACGACATTGCTGAAGAACTGGGTTAACCATAAAACAGTATTGACTCATTTGAAAAAGTCTGAGTATAAAAAAAACCGCTGTTTTTGTGCCACACAAGCTTATACTGTAAGAAATCTAACGAACCGCGTACTCATTTCTGATTCTTTATTAAAATACAATAAAAGCATACCATTTTTGTAAAGATTGGTCACTGTTGATGTGTTAATCACTTATAAGTAAAAACGTATGCAAATGATCATGGCCCAAGTACGGCCAAGCTTCACAGACTGTAGCAAAACGTGGATTAACGCGTATTAAAGTGATGTTGAGTGTATGATAGGATTGGAAGTACATCGTTCAAAATGAGTTTTACCGCCAAGCACAACCATCGTTTCGAATGATTACGGCCAACAGTTGATAAGATTAATTCCAACTTAGAAAAAACGGCTAGAATCGATCAATAGAAAGTGTATAGTCTTTCATACGTTAGCGCCAAACCACACATATCTTTAGCTACTCGGGAGAAATTGAGAGAGTTTGCCTAGGAAGTGTAAGCATCCACCATGTATAAGCCTTGAGAGTTTGCCAGGTCTTGCACCTTCAGATTCCCCTTGTTTCGGTCTCGTCGTAAATTTTTAGATAGTGCAAGTTTAACATGAAGAGACTATTGTCATACAGAACTATTTGTCACATTTTTATAAACCTGAAACCAAAAATTTCTAAAGCATCGAAATCATGTCACTACCCACAAGATAACAACAAGCTATCGAACAAAACAGCACATATATACTTTAATTAAATGTAATTAGTCTAAGAAAAATAAAAAAATAAGGCCTTGAATTTAAACCCAACCCAACCCAATATAAACCATGAGAATTTAAGTTGGTGCCGATTCCGTTACATATACCTATCCGTTTTTGTTTTCATTATGTCACTTTTACCTACGTACTGGTAGATAAATATTTTTTCATGAATATTCTCATAAAAATATTATCAAGCATAATTCATCGTTTTTCTAAGTCATAGCCTACATATCACAAATGATTTAAAAGTAAGAAGAACAATTTGGTAACTTTACTATTAATTCCTTAAATATTTATATATGTGAAATACGAATATTTCAATATAATATAGTATAAAAGAAATAAGTATTGTTACGAACACACAAAGCAACTGGCTCCATCTAGCGTCAACCAGTAAAACCACTCAAACAATAAAGACAACACGAAACCCCCTACTCAATACTAGATGGCGTTAGAGGAACTACTGTGGAAGTATAGTCTCAAAAACCAGGTACATGCGCAAAACTTTCCAGAATCATCCAACCCGGTCGATCACGTATGCGCGAGTCGGGTACATTCTGGAATGGTTTGGGGCTCATCTCAGCCCATATAAATAGCCGCAGGGAGACGAGCGCGTTCAGTTCAGTTTGAGCTACTTTCGAGGCGACTTCGAAGTGAAAACTAGTGATACCACAGTGAAACCTACGACTTGGCTACGTTCTAGGACATCGTTGTGCTTAGTGTTTGCCCTAGTGCATTGTGTTGGACCTAGTGCTAGTGAATAAAGTCTTCAAAAGAGTCAGCAGGTCTTTCTCTCCAAATCCCTCGAAACCTGACACGTAACAGTATTTTATTTATTATTATTTATTTAAAAATTAGATCAAAATTGCTTTTATAGGTATGTAAATCACTGTAGGTAGTTGTACAATATACTAGAGTACTAGTTGGACGAAGCGCAGTAATGTTCGAACCGTGGCCGCTCCTCTTGCCATCTCAATAACGGTGGCTAAGACGATAATTAAATAATGACGTGCCGTCAGTTACAAATGACGGCCGATATTATCCTTGGTTTTGGGGCGTAGGGGCGGCGCTATCTACCAATCTCTCGATATCGGAGCTAATGGCTCATTCGCTATTACAGCAAAAAGGAGCGCGTGCGAGCGCCATCTGCTATTCCGATTAGATAAAACTGAAACATCACCGCCCGAATTGGGTAATTTTCTGTCACCTCCATTAAAACAGAGATAAAGTAAAAGAAATTTACAGCTTTTTTCGTCATTTAAAATTTAGAATTTGGATGCGACTAACTAAAATATGACTTTGCGAATACTTTTGTTACAGCCGCCTTGTAACGTGCTTCATATCTTTAGAACATGGATGTTCATAGAGTCACCGCATTGTGACAACAAAAATAGGAACAAAAAATAATATGTCGTAGACCAAATATATTTACACCAGTGGATGTTTTCAAATATTCTTTATACCTATGTGTATATAAAGTTCGTACTGGAAAGGGAAATGAAGATTCGTTTTCATCAATTTATTTCCTGTCTCTACCATCGCCAAAGAACTTTTACAATGTGACCTTACATAAAAAAGTACACTCGCCAATGAGACAAAAGATTTTGTATTCAAAGATATTAGAAAAGATTTATCTCAGATATGGAGATTGAGAACTTAAATAAATTCGATGATTCTACAGAACAATTACATCACTAGTCATGAGTTATGTACCAAAACGATCGCTTCTGCTTCTAATGTCTGTCACAGCCTTTTTCTCTGAGACGAACAGAGAGACCAACGAACTACCAATCGATCAATAGCAATCGAATAAAAAATATTTACAAGTAAAGAAAAGGAAAAAGATGTTTAAATGTTTAAATGCAACTGACTTACAACGATTCGTCTGATTGAAATTAATCTATACCGGCCCTATAGAATTATAAATCTTACGTCACACGCAGGCGCCGTCGCGGCGGCCCTTTGAACGTTTCTACTTATCATTAGGGAAAGGTCTCTGACTGTGGTATAAACTATGTTTCAATGTACCTACGAATTGATTCATATAGTACGGTCTTTATAATTTTTTTTTCGTAGTTAGTTTAGAGTGACTGTAAATTTTTTCTTTGTACGTATACTTATCGCAAACAGTAAAAGAAATTGTAAAGTTTTTATTGTAAACTGTGTATATTGAGATAGTAAAAACACTAAGCTTATCATCTTCAACAATGGAAAAAAAATTACAGCAAATTCATGCACAAAGATACCTATATATATTTTGAAATATTTACTTTGAAATAGAATATTGTGTGATCCATGTGTAAAATTCGTAGTAAAAAAGAAAACTGCATTGAAATTTGTCACTTGGTTCATATTCAAAAACACGAGATGCTCTGTCTTGACGATTATGCCATCTAAAGTATTAATGTAAACAAATATATATACTTATATGTTTAGGTGTAACTCATGCAGCTGTAAAATATGGGAATAAGTCCAGAAGGACAAAGAGATGTTGGCGGCGTTTGAGATGTGCTGGTGTTGCGAACCATGAACAGAATAAGCTAGACTGAAATGGAAACTAATGAAGAATGACAGAGAATGTAAAACGACAAACATAATTGGCCATACTTTGACACTTTCAGTCAATTTTAGAGAGAAATAAAAATTAGGCATATTAAGTTTACTTAGCGGTCCCCGATGCCTTTAAGGATCAGAAATCATTTGAAAATGAACAAACCTGTATTATTTCGCCGCCGGGAAGTGTGTCGTAAGAAGCCACTAACCCAGCTTAGCAGAAGATAGGCAGCAGCATCTCTCTGTGAAACTACATACTGCGATCACCAACCCGCCTGCCAAGTGTGGTCCAAACTCTCCCAATGATATACACAAAAACACAAGGGCCCACCTCCGGCAGTCTGGCTATCCTATTCCTGGCTACGGCAGCGATCATGGTAATGGAAAGGCAGGGGGTGGGAGCGTTGGACGCCCTCTGACCAGCTGGTCTAACACGCAACTTTTTATCCGTAACCTTTCTATCGGCGTTGAGCTATAGCGGATTCGGCAACTTCTGTCAAATCTGTAATATGCACACTTTTATCCTTTCATGACAGCCAAAGGATAGGTAGCAGATTGAAACAGCTGAAGCGGATAACGAAATGTGACAAGTTAAAAAAATGTTTGTATGGTTTTTCAGATTGACACATTTATTTACGACCTCAAATATTGTCAAATATCCGTTCGACCTCGGCGTATAAAAGTGGCGTGTTACCGATTTTCATACTAAATTAGACCAAGAAAGCGTTGACAGTTAGCGGATTCGCGACTTCACCGCCAGAGCTATCCGCGGCAGATAAAGTGGTTTCGTGTTACGCATTTAGTGTTTCCGTGAAATAACAGCGCGGATAAGGTTCGGATAAAGTGGCGTGTTAGACCTGCAGGTAGACCGTGTGTGGTGGTGAGCCTTGGGAAAGGCCTATATCCTGCAGTGGAGCGACACGGGCCGATGATGATGATGAAGTATTATTTCAGACTTTTCAAATGTTAGTTTTTTTGGTCGGGGGTTTTTTAAATTTTAAATTAAATTTTTATTTCAATTTTTTAAAGTTATTGCTTATCTGACGACGACCGCTTAGCCTAGTGGGCAGCGACCCTGCCTGCGAAGCTGGAGGTCCCGGGTTCGAATCCCAGGTCGGGTCAGTATTTATATGATGAATATTAATACTGGCACCGGGTCTTGGTTGTTATATGTATGTGGTGTCTTCGCTTGGTACCCAAAATACAAGCTAATGCTTAGTTTGGGACCTAGACGTTGTTGTGATTGTGTGTGTTATTATTATTATTATCTTAATGATATAAGTAACTTCGCAAGAAAGTATGTACACTGCTATAGTTCAATTTGTTTGTATGGACATTTTTTAGTTAAATCAATTAATATAAAATTACATATAAAATAGTGATACCGAAGCCTTGAGCTGAGCCTACGCACGATAAATCTACTGTTAGTTTGTGAGAAGTTCAACGTGCTACAGATTCCAAATTGTGCTGCAGCATCAAGGTCATCAAGTTTTTACAATATCTTTGAAGTAAATGGATACCAAACTTCGAATCGATTAGACCTTTGGAAATCGCTTATATTCCTTTATCAACTGGAAAAAAGCTGATAATCTTTAAACGGCTAAACAGATTTTCTTGAATCATGGATAAGAACACTCTCGATTATGTTACCTTTTAAACAAAAAACACTAAATCGAAATCGATCCATTCGTTTGGGCGCTGCGAGGCCACAGATGGACACACAAACCCATATAGGTATACGTCAAACTTATAACCCCTCTTTTTTGCGTCAGGGGTTAAAAAAACAGCCAGAGGATACAATAAATTAGAGAGCAGTGGTGTATAAATCTGCTATATTTTAAAAGCATGCTTCAAACTATAAATTATATTATTTTAGCATGTTTATTAATATGCTATGCTTTAGCATAACACGCGGGAATGCTTAGCGCAAGAATCATTCGTTGCGTTGGGCGGCGTTCACATGCTGTCGACCGACAGTTGCGCTAATGCGATGCTAATGCTAAATTGTTAAATTTGCTAATCAGTTGGTTCGTTGTAGGACGTCGCGTCGTGCTGTTTAATAGCACCAAGAGTCAACCAATATAATATGCTAAATCCGTTGGGCTTAAATAACGCGTTTCAAATTATGCTGTATGCTATATTATCCACCACTGTTAGAGAGGGGCACTATGACGTGTCACGAGGTCAAAAGAATAGTTGAATATAGAGACACTGACAAAAGCTAAGATCTACAATATATATCAAAGTCAATTGTCAAACATCAAAATTATGTTTATTCGTCTCATTGACGTCATTTGCTTAATTCTTTAGCTTCAACAATTTTCGATCTTCGTAATTTTTATTACACTTGATGAGAATAAACGTTCTAATTATAGTGCCATCTGTAATAAAGTAGGTATAGCAAACTAATTTGATTTCAGATTATTTCGCTGCTTCTATCGGATGTTTGATACACAACTCATCACTCACTTCGAACATCACGAAATCTAAATTAAAGGTATTTTCGTGTAATTTTGTTTTTAATGACAATTTTATTGACGTAGTAATTTCATTTATAAACAAATCATCAATAGTGTAAGTAAATATGAAATTGTGTTCTAAATAGTCCTTTTTTTTAATTTTACTTAACTTAGTAGCGCTATAAATACGTATTCGTGAACCCGAAAATATTTTATATTCTGTTTTTCTGTTTGTTTTTTTCTATTTGTATAAGTAAAGAATTAAATAGGTATACATTAAAAATCGTATTAAATATTTGACATTTAGATAGGCATATAAATAAAATTGTAATTTTATATATGGTAAAATAACATCAAACCGTTATTTTTGGGAACAACGTAATAAGAAAAAAGTATTTACGATAGCTCTTATGCAACCATTAAGTATGAACTAAGTAGGTAAATAAATTAACAAAATAAAGAAAAAAGTTAATTTCCCAACAGAAAAAATGACCCCTGGCGCCATCTGTGTCTTAAACAAAATAAACGTTTAGGTATATGTGTCTACAAATTTAACGATTTAGTCGCAATAATAATTCTAGATTATTACAAAACTATAATTTGAACGCTTATAACTTAAAAACATTAAATAGATTAGATGAAACTCTTACATTTAAACACATGATATCAAGCTTCAAATTATAAGACATTACAGGCTGCTCTTTTTAGGAGCAGTGCAGTATATACCTACCGTGCGAAAAAGTCGCGAACGGAAGATAGTCGTTTTGTAACAGTACCTAATAGTAAAGAAATGTTTATATCACAACTGGCATCGCGTCGTTGACAATTCCGTCAACGACCTTTAGTTCGTGAGTCCCTGCCGTTCGCACGAGTCAAAGCCTTCTTACCCCGCCCCTCGCGGTGGGCGGAGCTTATTCACAGGGAGGGGCATCTCGACCAGTATTTATTGATGATTATTACTCCTGAATACAGATCGGTCCCGCGCCCCTTTATACCATTACTGTGAGAACGCGATGAGTGCTTTGAGGTACCGCTCCACGTACGCACACTGGCAGTTCCTTATAAAGACAGAAGGGTCCGGCTCACCTACACATTGTAACAAAGTACCGGTTCGACCGATCGGAGCCTGTTTTCGAACTAGTCTTGTTTCAAACAAATTTTCAGTCTTGTAGTTATGTACGGATCTGGCAAAGTTGCAATGATATTGCACTTCAGAAACATTTAGGCTTAGAATCATCAAATCGTGGAAATTGACCAATAACGCTTAAACTAGATTTACAGTCCTCATTCGAACGAATCGGCTGCTAACACCTGACTGAAGCGTTAGGTACTTTGTGACGACACGAATAAAAACATTCTGCGGTTATGCTGCGCCATTCATTAGGGATTAACTTTTGGCACGTATTGACAAACGAAAATTGATCTAATTATTTTATTATATGTTGTAAAATAAAAGGTCATCAAAGTGAAAATATTGATAAATGGCCTTCAGCCATGAGTGGTGAAATACTAAACGTACTGAAGTACCTAGTAAACAAGAAGCCGATAGATTGTACTTATTTGAGGTAGGTAGGTAAATAACTATAAAAGTGATAATCAAAAAATTATAAAGAATTTTGAAATTATTACTAAAAACGTATTATTAAAAATTAAAAATATACCTACCTGACAGTGAAAAACTCATTACAAAATGAAATCTTTAAATAGTAAAAAAATTAATACGTATAGGGATTTGTGGATGGATATGACTTCCTATGAAAGTCTAGACTCTAATATTGTAGAAAGAAGAGAAGGTTGTTATGTCCTCAGTCGCGCCTCGCCGACCAGTAGATGTTGTAGTGAAACAAAAATGAATTTACTAATAAAATAAATTTAATAAACTTTATACAAAAATTATTTACAATATTAAAGAACACAAGCCTGGACGAGGAGTTGCGTACCTGAGTGCGGTGGTGTTTCTACTGGTAACAATTCATATTGTTGCTAGGTATTTTATACGTTTTGCGCTTTGTATTTTGGCCAATCAGAAAACGTTTGGTGTCATCCGAGAGTCCAAAGTATTTGGGCCGTACGATGTCACGTGTACTGAGTTAGCAGAAATATTGTTTTTCAATAAAAATAAATGACGGTGAAAAATTATCGGAAAATGTTGCGACATTGGGGTTACTGGTTTAAACTTTAGTATAAGCGGTCAATTCATTACCCTTGTATACGAATAGTTAAAAACAAAATTATAGTCGAGACATTATGATTGCGGACCTATATTCCGTATTTTCCTAATAGTTTTACGATCAGTAATTTCAGAAATAAAGGTGGAATTGATTAAATTTTCTTATTTAGCCCCCAAAATTAACTTACGAAATTGAAATTCATTTATACCTATACGCTATATCCCCGTAATAGGTCATCAAACTCTGTTTATATAACTACGTACCTAATACCTATCTACTAAATATCAACTTTTTTCATTCAGTCGATTCGGCGAAAATAGGTTGTGACACAGAGGCAGACTCCAAAGGGATCCTATAACAATTCTGTTTATTAATTTCAGATGTGCAAAATTTAAAAAGAAGTAGTTAAATACAATAATAGATTTGCGTGCCTCATATGTCGTCGGATAATGTTGAAAATAATACGGTTAATTCTATAAACACTACATTTGATTTATCAGGCTCATGTTATAACACTAAAAATCTCTGTTTAAAATTTGCCGACGGACATAACCGATTGACTGACCAATCGACCGAGTGGTTGGAGACCTTACCTGCGGACCCAAGAGTCGCGGGTTCGATTCCCGCCCGGAACAACTATTTTTATGCATGACATATTTATTTCGTTCCGGGTCTGGATGTAAAATATTTATATATGTATATACGACGTGTTACAATATACCCCGTAACAAATTAATTATAAAAGCCAAAAATTCTGTGAACTTTAGTAAGCTGTCATGTCAGGGGACCAGATTATTTAATAGAAAGGCCTACGTACCTATTTCACCTAATAATTGTCTACTTTAATAGTTTTTCTATTTTTCATTCATAAATGTTTGCTACCTCAATATAAGGATGTCATTATACTCAAGTACTGGCTTCAAAAAATGTCAAGTTGGAAAAAAAAATATGTTGTCAATTTCAAATCTTCTAATCGATATCCTACATCTATCCTATAACTATCAGTGCTATGGCCTGCTCGTTCTCCAGACCTCACACCCTTGGACTTCTCTTTGTGGGGTTATGTAAAGGACAGAGTGTATTTCTTCGATTGACCAACGGTTGCCGAGATGGAACAGCGTGTTAGATCGGTTTTCGTGTCAAGAGCACCGATGATGGTGCGAAATGCCACACAAGCCATATCCCGACGAGTGAGGTTGTGTATTGAGCAAGGCGGAGCACACTTTGAGCCGTTTCTGTAAATTTGACGTTTATTATGAAAAAATAAGTGTTTGTGTAGGTAGTTTCGTTAGGTTAGGTCTTTTAAAATTTTGTAGTTCCGCGAATTAGGTAGAAATGTAGGTACATTTTGCGTAGTTTACTCTTTAATTTTACTGAAATAGGGTTTGCACATTAGTGAAAATAATTGTTTTTTATTTTTTTTGGGGTATGTTATACACCGTTACAACGGTTCTTAAATATTGTGAATGGACTCGTTATAAGGCCCCATTTAACCTCATTTTTGGCTTTACGTGCGTAGTTATGTAACACCTCGCACTATTATTAAAAAAAAAAAGTTTATTTAAGTTTGTAGGTATATCAGTTGCCTAGTAATTCATAACAAAAGTTTAATAATTTCTAAATGCGAATACCTATTAATAGCAACGTTTGTCAATTTTTGTATTACTAAATGTATAAATCCTGTTGGTATTCCGAATAAAATAAAATAAAATAATACTTGCTTACTTTGGGGCTAGATGGCGCTGTGTGGGATGTCCCATGCATTATTAATATTATTATTAAATAAACACTTTAAAACTCTTACGTAGTTGCGACAATACCTCTATATACCTACTTAGAATGCCAGAGACTGCTTTAAGTCATTTGCACTCATTGAATATTTCCGGTCCTAGTACTAATGTTTAGAAAGAAATAACTTTCGTAGATTGTGCCTACGCATAACCACTTTAAAATATTTCTTTGAACGAAGTCAAATTGATTGTGTTAACGGACAATGTCTTATCTAAGCATTCTAGTGCCGTGAAGTGTAAATCTGTACTTTCTTTAAAACCGATCTAGTATGGGTACGTTCATAGTAGTGACGCATGCATAAATATTAATACGGGTAAAAAAATTGGATCTCATGAGTCCCTAAATAAAAAAGTTGTTTTACCATGTTTTGAGGGGGAGGGGAGGAATGCAACAAACGTAAAAAAGAAGTAAAATTTTGAAAACTAGGTATACTTTTCTGGACTGTGTCAAATGGGGTATGGTTGTTGGTGCATTTTTGATGCTGATGATATTAATGAAATTGTTATAAATTTTATGATGTTAGAATTTCCTAACGGTGTTCGAAGGTGAAACAGTTGAAATGAAAAGGAACATGAGATTATAATACTTTCCATTTCCTTCTGCTAGTGCTGCTGGGGTCTATATAACACCAAGCCCAATAGTGGCCTGGAAATATAATAAACCCCGAACACTGAGAATGGGTAGGTCAAGATGGTACTTTGCAACCAGTCCGGGCTGCTCTACCTCCTGCTCCTGATAAAATAATGAAACCGATATCTATTTCTTTCTCCATTGCGCAAAATTTGTGAGCGACAAACTTGCTGCAATGCACTAGTTAAAAATGAAGAAGTTACGATGTTAACTGATTTTGACAAATTAAGTCAATCAAATTTAAGAAAACAAACAAAACAAAACTACGTCTGGTTGACCCATCGGCCAACATCAGCTTTGCTTGGGACTCATTATTTAAAAAACCGCTATGAACAATATTTTTGCTAATTAAAAGACACAACTAACTGTAAAAAAGCTCACCACGTCCCAGAACACTGGTAATGCCATCACTTCATAAAACAACAAAATAAAAGTAGATCTGAGGAGAGATTATGTACTGAGAACTTGTAAACTGCTACAAGTCGGTATAATTTAATCCACTCAGAAAAAAGAAAAGTCAATCCTTTTTCCAACCAAGCTAACTAGCCATTCGTTTCAATGAGTCGGAGGAGCTTCATTTTGGAACACTTTACCATACTTTATTTTGAGATTTTGGCGGGATGTCGTAAAAATAAATCCAAGTTTCATCACTTTTAATAATTGAACATAGGATGATACCTTTGTCGGAATTATATTTCTTCAACTTTTTTTTTTGCGGCATTTTACTCTCGACTCGTTTAGTTCATCGATGTCAGTCCACGAATTATAAAAAGGGAACACATTTTATATATTTATATTTATATTTAAGGTCTGTAAGTACTGATTGTTGGTACGTAATGTGTCAGTCGTTTATGACTTCTTTCCAAGGTCACCACATCGGATGGGTGTTCTGATCCAAGGTCGTCTTCTAGACCAATGGTTCTCAAGAATACGCGTACCTATCACCAAATACGCCTTTCATTTCTTCGTAGCACTCATTAGTAGATAACGTTCGTAGAAAATAATAAAAGATAATCGTTTGATAATCGATTTTCGAGAATACTCTATCTCTCTCTGTTCTCACTCGGATTGCGTCTTATTAAGAGGATTGTGTATTTGCAAATACCCATACATACAAACTTAATTATTTTGATACATAGAAATAAAAAACAAACCTAAGCGCTCGTGTTTTTTGCCGAATTTGTTTTATTTTTTACATTCACAAAAAACAAAATGTATAAACTTGAATTATAGAATATCAAATCAATAGAAACCAAGATCAGACGATTTCATAAAAGTTTTATTATTAGTAACATAACGCTAACGCCCAGACACCAGACTTAACGAATAAAAACAAAAAAAAATTTGCTGTGTAGCAATAGTTCCTTTCTCACGTGTGGTGCATGACAGGCGGTATAATAGTGAATATGAGTCATGTTTATGCGTATCTGCAATATGATTTCGGAACGTACCAACTTTGTGGCAGTGTAAACAAAATTTAGCTCTTATCAGTGTATTTATATTGTCGGACAAAAAACTTATGTCGTGATCTACTATTTATAAATTGAAGCATTTTTCAATTTTATGCACCCATATTATTGCTTGAGCTGTTAAAATTAGTTTTTTGTCCCTTGAGGGCTGAAGTGATTAGTTGTAGAAAATTCGCGCACGTTTTCACCCTCAGTACATAATTTATTATTTATTTAGAATTTTCAATACTCACCTCGAAACTTAGGTATCTACTTATTTGCCCTCATAAGTTGAATTTTGAATATTGGTAAAAAGCGTATTTAATCATTTGTTAATACATCAGTACGTACAAGTGAATATTATGTGCTTTATTCTAAGTTTATCTCTAAAATTTCTGACAAATAGTTTCAACCTTAAAAGATTCAGTTACTCCTCTATTTCCTCATGACTTGGAAATTCCATACAAACTTATGAGCCGAACCTATCCATAATAGACTCTATCCAATAAAAAACGATGTTGCCGATGTTTCAACTGAAGTCTCGTGCACTGTAAATAATGTTTTTTTTTAATTCGACGTCTAAAAAAATTTTTCTTATTAGAAATGGTGAAAAGAAAAATGTGAAACAAAAAATAAACATCATATACCTACCCAAACATTGAATTTTTTTGCTAACTCTAAAACGCTTCACCGCTAACGAGGAGGTATCAAAAACTATCTAGAATAGAATATGAGAAACAGAGTTTGGTTGATATTTTGAATTTATACATTTTTACTGACTGGCGTGAATATACCTACAGTCCACGATATGCACTTTTTATTTTCTTTTTTTTTAAATTTGCATATGTGTTATTTAAAAAAACTGAGAGAACTGAGATTCGGGCCGTAATTAAATATTTTATACTGAAAATATTTTTTACAAAAAATATTTATTATAACTTACTATCTACTATAAGGGACTATTGCCCTTCACATTCTACAGTAAAAGTTTAATAATTTCTAAATGCGAATACCTATTAATAGCAACGTTTGTCAATTTTTGTATTACTAAATGTATAAATCCTGTTGGTATTCCGAATAAAATAAAATAAAATAATACTTGCTTACTTTGGGGCTAGATGGCGCTGTGTGGGATGTCCCATGCATTATTAATATTATTATTAAATAAACACTTTAAAACTCTTACGTAGTTGCGACAATACCTCTATATACCTACTTAGAATGCCAGAGACTGCTTTAAGTCATTTGCACTCATTGAATATTTCCGGTCCTAGTACTAATGTTTAGAAAGAAATAACTTTCGTAGATTGTGCCTACGCATAACCACTTTAAAATATTTCTTTGAACGAAGTCAAATTGATTGTGTTAACGGACAATGTCTTATCTAAGCATTCTAGTGCCGTGAAGTGTAAATCTGTACTTTCTTTAAAACCGATCTAGTATGGGTACGTTCATAGTAGTGACGCATGCATAAATATTAATACGGGTAAAAAAATTGGATCTCATGAGTCCCTAAATAAAAAAGTTGTTTTACCATGTTTTGAGGGGGAGGGGAGGAATGCAACAAACGTAAAAAAGAAGTAAAATTTTGAAAACTAGGTATACTTTTCTGGACTGTGTCAAATGGGGTATGGTTGTTGGTGCATTTTTGATGCTGATGATATTAATGAAATTGTTATAAATTTTATGATGTTAGAATTTCCTAACGGTGTTCGAAGGTGAAACAGTTGAAATGAAAAGGAACATGAGATTATAATACTTTCCATTTCCTTCTGCTAGTGCTGCTGGGGTCTATATAACACCAAGCCCAATAGTGGCCTGGAAATATAATAAACCCCGAACACTGAGAATGGGTAGGTCAAGATGGTACTTTGCAACCAGTCCGGGCTGCTCTACCTCCTGCTCCTGATAAAATAATGAAACCGATATCTATTTCTTTCTCCATTGCGCAAAATTTGTGAGCGACAAACTTGCTGCAATGCACTAGTTAAAAATGAAGAAGTTACGATGTTAACTGATTTTGACAAATTAAGTCAATCAAATTTAAGAAAACAAACAAAACAAAACTACGTCTGGTTGACCCATCGGCCAACATCAGCTTTGCTTGGGACTCATTATTTAAAAAACCGCTATGAACAATATTTTTGCTAATTAAAAGACACAACTAACTGTAAAAAAGCTCACCACGTCCCAGAACACTGGTAATGCCATCACTTCATAAAACAACAAAATAAAAGTAGATCTGAGGAGAGATTATGTACTGAGAACTTGTAAACTGCTACAAGTCGGTATAATTTAATCCACTCAGAAAAAAGAAAAGTCAATCCTTTTTCCAACCAAGCTAACTAGCCATTCGTTTCAATGAGTCGGAGGAGCTTCATTTTGGAACACTTTACCATACTTTATTTTGAGATTTTGGCGGGATGTCGTAAAAATAAATCCAAGTTTCATCACTTTTAATAATTGAACATAGGATGATACCTTTGTCGGAATTATATTTCTTCAACTTTTTTTTTTGCGGCATTTTACTCTCGACTCGTTTAGTTCATCGATGTCAGTCCACGAATTATAAAAAGGGAACACATTTTATATATTTATATTTATATTTAAGGTCTGTAAGTACTGATTGTTGGTACGTAATGTGTCAGTCGTTTATGACTTCTTTCCAAGGTCACCACATCGGATGGGTGTTCTGATCCAAGGTCGTCTTCTAGACCAATGGTTCTCAAGAATACGCGTACCTATCACCAAATACGCCTTTCATTTCTTCGTAGCACTCATTAGTAGATAACGTTCGTAGAAAATAATAAAAGATAATCGTTTGATAATCGATTTTCGAGAATACTCTATCTCTCTCTGTTCTCACTCGGATTGCGTCTTATTAAGAGGATTGTGTATTTGCAAATACCCATACATACAAACTTAATTATTTTGATACATAGAAATAAAAAACAAACCTAAGCGCTCGTGTTTTTTGCCGAATTTGTTTTATTTTTTACATTCACAAAAAACAAAATGTATAAACTTGAATTATAGAATATCAAATCAATAGAAACCAAGATCAGACGATTTCATAAAAGTTTTATTATTAGTAACATAACGCTAACGCCCAGACACCAGACTTAACGAATAAAAACAAAAAAAAATTTGCTGTGTAGCAATAGTTCCTTTCTCACGTGTGGTGCATGACAGGCGGTATAATAGTGAATATGAGTCATGTTTATGCGTATCTGCAATATGATTTCGGAACGTACCAACTTTGTGGCAGTGTAAACAAAATTTAGCTCTTATCAGTGTATTTATATTGTCGGACAAAAAACTTATGTCGTGATCTACTATTTATAAATTGAAGCATTTTTCAATTTTATGCACCCATATTATTGCTTGAGCTGTTAAAATTAGTTTTTTGTCCCTTGAGGGCTGAAGTGATTAGTTGTAGAAAATTCGCGCACGTTTTCACCCTCAGTACATAATTTATTATTTATTTAGAATTTTCAATACTCACCTCGAAACTTAGGTATCTACTTATTTGCCCTCATAAGTTGAATTTTGAATATTGGTAAAAAGCGTATTTAATCATTTGTTAATACATCAGTACGTACAAGTGAATATTATGTGCTTTATTCTAAGTTTATCTCTAAAATTTCTGACAAATAGTTTCAACCTTAAAAGATTCAGTTACTCCTCTATTTCCTCATGACTTGGAAATTCCATACAAACTTATGAGCCGAACCTATCCATAATAGACTCTATCCAATAAAAAACGATGTTGCCGATGTTTCAACTGAAGTCTCGTGCACTGTAAATAATGTTTTTTTTTAATTCGACGTCTAAAAAAATTTTTCTTATTAGAAATGGTGAAAAGAAAAATGTGAAACAAAAAATAAACATCATATACCTACCCAAACATTGAATTTTTTTGCTAACTCTAAAACGCTTCACCGCTAACGAGGAGGTATCAAAAACTATCTAGAATAGAATATGAGAAACAGAGTTTGGTTGATATTTTGAATTTATACATTTTTACTGACTGGCGTGAATATACCTACAGTCCACGATATGCACTTTTTATTTTCTTTTTTTTTAAATTTGCATATGTGTTATTTAAAAAAACTGAGAGAACTGAGATTCGGGCCGTAATTAAATATTTTATACTGAAAATATTTTTTACAAAAAATATTTATTATAACTTACTATCTACTATAAGGGACTATTGCCCTTCACATTCTACAGTAACTTTTTGGTGTGCGAAGTTTAAACGTGAGATTAAAGTTGCCAAAACGAGTACAGAGCGGGAAGATCTTCCACCTGTCTAACAGAAGATAACATTAAAAAAAGTTTATCACCTAGTTTCCGATGATAGAAGAATAACTATGTGCATTTTATAGCTTATAATTTTAGTACTTAATCAATTTCAACAGACGAGTTACACTTCAAAAAGGTTTCCGCACTATAAGTAGGTACCTGGAATGTTAACAATCACAAATTACGGAATTCATATTTCCGAAAAAAGTGGTTATAACAAACAAAGAGGTTCAAACTTAAAAAGCTTTCACCAAATTCAATTGATCTTACTGTAAGTGATACTTACCTATTTCCTAAGTTAAAACAACATATCCGCTGTATAAATCTTGAAGAGATATATTTAAAAAAATTAAGTTATAAAAGTTTTTTAGTACCTATAAAACAAGCTTCTTTTAGTTTGGTACTATATGACGCTGTGTGGGATATCCCAGGTATTACTAGGTTTAATTGTTACTATAAGGTTTCGTCTTAAAAGCCGGAGGAGTTAAAATTTCATATAAAACCTATACATTACTTTCTTTGTTAGACTAATATTTACTTACAGACACATATCCGTCGCAAGACGATAGCAAAAGTTGTTTTAGCATTAGAAAATGCTTTTCTAATCGCTCTGGGCTAAGGCCCGGTTTTACGGGATAGTTCAACATCGCGCTTATGGTGCCAATTTTGGGGATAGAAGGTTCATAAAGAGCTCAAATGACGCGAAATTATCGATTTCGCTATCGATTGACATCAAAATTTTGAAAATCGGTTGGGTAGTTTTCGAAAATTTTTTCGAAAAACGAAAAAATTGTCGAAAATTTGCTCAAATCTAAATTTTGGAGTCGATTATCTCAAAAATGAAAATTGATAGCGAAAAAATGAAAAAAAAAAACGGTCAGGTGATTTTAGTTGGCTGTCGAATAAGTCCAAAATTTTAGAAATCGGTCGAGCGGTTGAGGCTGTAGAGCGGTCAAGGTGAAAAAATGTAACTTTTTTCGCGCGCGGCGTCTATGAGTCGTGCTTTTCGACGAGTTATTTACCTCGCCTGCTCTATCTCTACTATACTAAGAGCCGTCTTCACCGATAAATAAACAGGTGCTTAGAATTTAAACTACTGTTTAAAACCATATTACCATACAAAATTTATATTGTATGAATTTAAGCTAAAAAAATAAAATTAGCAGCCTATTGCTGATTTGTATTTGTGACAAGAAATAATTTTTTTTTTGGTTTACATATTTGTTTTCTTCTTCCCAAGTTTTAGTATTTCTAAATTCATTTTCCAATGCCGATAGACCAATTTCCAATGCCAACGCGTAGTGTGAAATTTGTAGATTTTTTATCGGAGATTTTGAAAATTTAGCTAAAATTTGGCATATACCATTCGAAATAATTTCAATGTTATTTGGACAATAGACTTAGAATTCTGGCCATCTTTCGAATCTAGTCTAATTCGTTAACAAAAAAATTCATTTTATTTGTCAAAGACAATGAGAGATTTGTTTAGGATTTTGACGTTAATGAAATTGTCTAGTCGCCTAATTATCGAACCGCAAAGGTAACAGAATTGGATGGTGGGTAGGTGTCTTTCTTTGACCTTCAAGGATCAAATCAAAATCTTTATACAGCGCTACTCTATGGCGCTACTATTTAAAATCTATATTTAAAAAAAGAAACTGTAATTTTACAGTGCACAGTTTTACTTTACGCTATTGAATTATAGATGACGCTACCTACACTCTGAATTCATAACAGAAGGAGGTTTCGTATTTAATAGTGTATTCAACATACATAGGTAGATAAGAGAACGTACCCATACTAAATGACCCGTTCAGGGGAGTAAGGGGGTCTTCAAAGTACCACGCTTGGTCACAGGAACGGGGGCAAGGGCTTAGGTCTTCGTCACGTTGTCAATATCCTCCAGGAAAACAATTCTAAATAAAAGACAAAAAAACTTGTTTTAGTAAATTAAGTTCCGTTAAAATATATTTTTCACTTGTAATTGAAAGTATGCACGCACTCTTGGCGGCACGTGGCAAGTGCTGTATTAATAAAGACAAGTATAAGCTAAATGATTATTTTTTACTTTCGGTTTGCAAAAAAAAATAATTTAAAACCATATTTATGAATTACTACGTGACAAATACGAGGGGAGGGGGTCTTGGCACATACTTTGTGAAGTCACTGACGGGGGTATGGGTTAAAAAATCGTTAAAAAAATGGGTCACGTAGTATGGGTACGTTCCCAAACTTATAACACGTACCTAGTTGCTTTACTTTAACTCAAAACTAATTTTAAATATTTATGAATCAAGATAGTTACAACGTTTATTTAGAATTAATATTGGATGACATAGGCTGGTATAATAACATAAATTTTGTTTTGGTGTAAATCGCTGAAACCTCATTCTGATTCTAACAAAAGATATGAAAACTAGTCATTTGTTGTAGTTCAACTTGATATGCTGCCAACAAATTTTCATGACCTTAGAAATAATTAATTATAGGTTAGCCAGGTTTTTTACATTTATGAAAATAAAAGTTATGTCGTTCGCGAGATTTGTATGTGTCGTATGTACTATATTATTTTTATTGTATTTGCAATTTACACTCTCACATCAGGCGAGTGTTGCAACATAGTGACGGCTAGGTACTTAAAGATATTAACTAAAGAAATATGGGAAAAATATTGAGGTCGACTAATTAGACATTCCGGTATCCAAATTTTTTATTTTCGTCTGTCTGTACCACCCAACTCGACCGACTGATTGGCCGAGTGATCAAGAGACCCTGACCTCAGAACCAAAGGTGGCGATTTTGATTTCTGCCCAGGACAAATATATGTGTGCATGAACATGTCTACTTGTTCCGTGTCTGGCTGTAAAATATCTATATAGGTATATATTATAAAAAAATATTTAAATATGTGCATTAGGTTGTCTAGCACCTATAATACAAGCATAATACTTGCTCACTTAGGGACTAGATGGCGCTGTCTAGGATATCCCAAGTATTATTATTAATAATATTATTACTCAAAAACCATTGAACCGATTTGTTGAAACATTTAATTTTGAATAGATGTAGGTAATTGTCGTTCAACATATACCTAGTGTGTGTCACGTATATATCATCACGCTCCTGTTTTTAGGAGTAAAGAAGTAAAAAAAATTTTTTTACAAAAAGAAAAATTTTGTTTTAAAAAACAATAGTTATTATGATACATTTAAATATATAGGAACTAATAGAAATACAAAAAAAAATATGACAATCCAACGCCATGTCTTCCTTCAACTTATCAGTAGGTACCAAACATTTTGTATTCGGACTACAAATGTATTTATTTTAACGTTGAGGTATCCTAATAAATTTTTATAGGTACACAAGAATGTGATTATTGAACACTTATTCCTTAAAGGACCATAAAATTGATTCTGATAATGCTTGCACATTTTCTGTTAAGATGAAACCGTGGTTCAAAATTAAGGGGTCATCTACTATTTTCAAGAGCATAGCAGTAAAAAGAACGCATACCACGGAGTCGCAGACAAAAGCTATTACCTAATAAAGTTCAATTCCATTGTTTTTGGGAAACGTTGGAATTTCTTAAATTTTTTGTGCATCGCTCAAAACAGTGAAATGCTTTCCCAATTCACTGCAGGTACCTACCTGTTGCTAATAATTATATTTGTATACCACAAATGATTATGCTATCCATAGTGGTGTATGTAAAAGTACAGCCAATGAGATTGGTTTTGTATATTATCATCATCATCATCATCATCAGCCCATTTTTACCCCACTGCAGGGGCTTAGGCCTCCCCCAGGGTGAGGAGGGGGGCTTGGAGCTTAAGTCCACCACGCTGCTCCACTGCGGGTTGGGAACTGTAACGACCGCCATCTATTGACAGCGTCCGGGACCGACTGCTTAACGTGCCCTACGAAGCACGGTGTGAGTGATATTGTGTACTTAAGTCAGAAAAACTCATTGGTACACCCCCGGATTCGAACCATGGCCCTATGGGGCCTTATAAATTTGAGACAGGTTCGTTGCGCTCTGGGCTATCACGACATGTATATTATCATAATAACTAATAACTCCACCTATCGGAGATACGATCAATATCAACCGATTATTGTCAACGAAGACGACCTCAACGTACTGTCTCAACGCGTGCATCTGATGTGACATATGTATGGCTCATATTCGACTTGACATTGAACTTAATATTAATTTGTGATCGTTTCGTGAGTGAATTTCAATCATCGTAACTGATATCAGCGAATTTCTTCTGGCATCCTTTGGCACTCTACGGCACCTCCGGCCGAGAAGCGCCACTTTAACCGCTTTGTCGACTACAATGCAAGAATCGAGCTTTAATGGCAGTGTAATGGAGAGAGCCTGTCCAGAATGCACCGATGGCCGAACCTTTGGACTCGGCTTATCTAAACTGGCCTTGTGCGTTGATGGCCTATGGGCGGATTGGGCGGCAGTCGTGTTTGGGAACGAGTCTGACACCGAGCCACGGTTTAGGTGCCAGCGGGGAATGCGCGGTTGCGAGGGGCGGCGGGTCGCATGTGTCGCGCCGGCGCCGCCGCTCTTAAGCCCTTCGAGTTTTTGATTTTTTAATGGTAATTAATTAGCCCCGGCCGTGTGGGAGCCACCGAGAGGCGACACTTCGCGACTCTGCCGCGCCTCTGGCACTCGCCCGGCGCCCCTTCACACCCCGTACTTCGAAGTCGCCACACAGTCGATGCTGAGAGTGCCAAAAATCTAAATAGAATGTACATTGTACGTGGCTTATGATAATTCTGTAGTTTGTTTCCTGATCCTGCAAACACTAACGCGCACCAGCTGCAAATTGTAATGAGCTCATACGACTTATAAACATTGGAGTAGCGAATTTAGTCCAAGGTGTCGATACGGGAGAGAATCGCTTAGACTCATTTAATAATTATGTTTCACTAGTAGTATTACAAAGAAAGGCGCAGAGCGGTGTACCGTCTCTGTCGCGCTTGGCGCCAGCCGCGGGAATCGACAGGGACGCGCACCTTTTGTTTGTTGGCTATTAATAACCTAAAAACAAGCCGATCGAAGTGGATTAACACATTAACGGACCGGCGCGCGGCGTCGCCAGAATAAAAGCATTCCCGATACGTGTCCCCGACTAAGTGAGGGGCCGTGTTCGGTTAAGAGCCGCGAGAATTAGTCCTTACGGGTATCGTGTTTCTTTTTGTGCGAGGCGCCGGCGCCCGCTGACCCACATACTATGGCTCCTCTGCGGCAATTAGTAGCGCGTGAGTGCCCTCCGGCACCCGACAGCCCTCGGAGGGTTCGACCAGAGCTACCTGAGCGTTTCGTTCTCTCTAATACTGTCTAAAAGTATTGGTCAGTGTAAGCGGAGGAAGATCAAATGCACATTTACAGACCTCTTTATACTTTAACATATAAAGCATTAATCGAGAAATAGTTATTAGAAATCGTTTTTATTATAGTTTATATACCATTTCTCTTCTTTAAGTATAATTCAGGGCCATAAATTTTTCATTGGTGATATGTGTGGGGCTATTGACATCTATTATCAAATCAAGATGAAGCGTGAAAGAAATGAAATGTGGGAGCAGAAATAGTGTTTTTTAATGCTGAATGGCCAGTGAAAATAGTAAATCGCGAGCATCAACCGGTTTAAATATAACTGTATCACATCCCAACACATTTTCAACTTAAATGGCGTCAACTACGAAAACAAAGTACTTTGTCGATATTCCATAATGGTATCTATATAAATGTCCATAAACAAAAGTTGAACCGAATCGCAGTCGGCGAAATACAATATAATATTCATGAGGGAAGTGAGCGGGGAGCGGGGGGTGACAGTGTACACGGAAAGCCTTTCGCGCCCGTCCCTCGCGCGTGCCGCCTACCCCTGCGCGGTCGACGTAGATATATACGTTTCGTTGTGAACCAAAGGCGCACACATACACCACTTTGACGGCATTCCCTAACCATAGTATTTTTTGGAACCATTGCCTAAAATTTTAGGCTTTAATCTTGTGACCAATATTATACACCTACTCCACAATTAAATGGATATCTTCAATTATGAATAATATCTTCTTATTGAATTATGTAACAAAATAACACAAAGATTTGAATCTATTTACAATGTCAGTGCGACTAGCTCTTCGAAGGTTTTATACAAGGAATTCCAAATGACTGACTGACCGATCGACCGAGTGATTAGAGACGCTAACTGCGGAACTAAGAGTCGCGGGTTCGATTCCAGCCCAGGACAGATATTTGTATGCATGAAAATGTCTATTAAAATTTGTTCCGTGTCTAGATGTAAATGTATCTATATATATATATTATTATTATAAAGTATTATTATAAAGAACATATAAGTAGATATGTACATCAGGTGTCTAGTACTTCACGATACAAGCATAATACTTGCTTACATTGGGACTAAATGGCGCTGCGTGGGTTGACCCAGATATTTTAAAAAAAATGCTGAATTATGAATTCTACGTATGTAGGTATATGATATGTTCGTATTTTAGATATTTCTTTGGCACGTCCCATACCAGAAAGGGCTTGATGTATTTAAACATATAAGGTGTCGTTGCATTTGTCCTAATTGTCAAAGTGGCATAGAGCAAATCATATTTTAATATGACTTCTGTGAAACAAAAAAAGAGAGAGGAAATAGATTTTTTGTTTGCTTTTACAACAATATGGGTATCAAACTATGGTACTAAAGTAAAACTAGTAAATACTCTATTTCAAATATATAGATAGGCATTCTGCTTTGAGGAAAGGCCGCTGATATTCAAACAATATTTATTCCGCAAAAAAGGCTATTCGAGCTATATACCCATAAATTAAAATATAGAGATGAAGTAAAGACTCACTTTAGAGAAAGTAACATTTTGGCAGTCCCTTGTCGGTACATTTATGAAAATGTAATTTATGTACATAAAAATGTGAACACTTTCTCTAGTGCGGGTGATGGCCACATCTTAAATACAAGACATAAGCATATGTTTTCAATTTCCAGGTTCATTTCAAAGGTTAATAATCCTTTCATGGGAAATTGTATCCGTTTTGATAATACGATTCCAAAAGAAATGTTAGACTTGAATTCTAATCAATTTATAAAGCGAGTTAAAGTCCAACTCGTGAAAAAAGCTTATTATTGTATTAGCGAGTATTTAAATGAAAAGTGCACATGGACACCATGGTAATAGTTGTAAGCATTTTAAAATTTAAAGAAGGAATTATTAAATTTTATTTTAAAACTAGCTTTCCGCCGGCGGCTTCGCTCGCGTTGACTACACAGTTATACTGGGACAGTTAAAGGAACGCCACTCTCCAGAACATTGTGACACTTTCTAGAACATTCTGAAACTTAACTACCTAAGAAATCTCTATACCTATTTTCTTAAAATCCGTTTATCAATTTTAGCATGAAGAAGTCGGTCCCAAAATCGGTCAGCCGTTTTGGAGATTAACCGCAACAGACAGACAGACTAACAGACACTACTATTATTAATATGTATTTAAAAAAATGGTTTTTCACTCCTAACAACGCCCTCATTATGTTTGCAAAATTTCAGAAAGATCGGATCAGCCGTTTCGACAATTAGCCTTAACAAACAGACAGACAAACACAGACAAAAACCAATTTATGTCACTTCTGATAACCTTGCTTTAATGTCTGCGAAGATTCATAGAAATGATTTAGTCGTTTTGGAGATTAGCCTGAATAAAAAGACAGACAGACAACCACACGGACAAAAAGTTACCTAAATCACTCCTGACAACCTATTTTTAATGTCTGATAGTTTCATTAAAATCTTTAAAAGTTTAGCTCGAACATACATATAGATATACAGATAAACAAAAAGTAGCGTAAGTCACTCCTCACACCTCTTTTCACGTCTGCGAAGTTTCAATAAAATTGGTTCTGTGTAGTTTCATTGAAATCAGTTTATCCCTTTCGGAGATCAGTTTGAACAAACAGACGAACGGATATACAGACAAACAAAGTAATGTATGTCACTCCTAACAATCTTTTAATCACATTTTTGAATATTTCATTGAAATAAGTTCAGCCCTTTTGGAGATCTGTTCGAACAAACAGACGGACAGATATAAACATGAAGTGATGTATGTCACTCCTGATAATCTTTTTATCATATTTGTGAAGTTTCATTGAAATCGGTTCAGCCGTTTCGGAGATCATATCGAACATACAGACAAACGAACAGGCAGACAGACAGACAAAAAGTAGCTTATGTCATCCCCGATAATGCCCTCTGCACGTTTGCCAAGTTTCATTGAAATTGCTACCGCGCTTCGGAAATCAGCTCAAACAGATAGACGGACAGACAGACAGACACATCAATTTTCTTAATATAAGTAAAACAATTATATTTAAATAAAATAAACAGGGAGGAGTTTCTTGCCGGTTTTTTTCTTTCCTAGTTTTCCGAACCGGTACCGGTACCTAATCAATTCATTTTGTCTTTCAATAAGTGTGAATTCTCATCTAAATTTGGGTCACGTTTTGAGTAGTGATAAAATGAGTTGTATATATTATACGTGTAAATACAGGCGATGAAGATTTTTAATGTTAATCATTTTAAAATATCCGATTACCACTGTTAAATTAGCTGTTGACGCTAGTCATAGGTAAATCCACTTGGATCCACATTACAGTAGGTAAGTTTAGCTTCGAGCACTGATTGTGCCGTATGCAATTAATGACTTACACTATGAATCCCCACTTGTTTCGTATCGCGATTCCCGATATTCAAATATTCATATATTCATGGAGTCATTAGATCTGCTAGAATCAACAACTCCACGAAATTTACGTACTGAGACAGCCTCTCCTGCTCACATAAAGCTGGAGTCGATTCATAAATCCATATCTGCAATCAGAGCTGGATTCAAAGGTAGGTAGGTACTTAAAATCACCGGAGTTACTCAAGACAAGTCAAATCGTTGCGGTATCTTTGGGAGTTTCTGTCGGCGTCGAAAAAATATGATGAGTGGCATTGCATGTAGATATATATATATATTACTGGCGGCCGGTCCCGGCTTCGCACGGGTAGTATTCGTTCATCATAAGAATCACTTTTTTTATCTCAGTCTTAACTTATTCCCGTTCATTCTTTCCCGTTTTCGTTCCCATCGCAAAAATACTATATTGTTTCTGTTCTTGACCCTGGTGTCGTATCGTTTTCGTTTCCAATCTCATCAAGAATAACTTTTTGTCTCAGTCTTAACTCATTCCCGTTCATCTCTTCCCCGTTTTCTTTCCCGCGACACAAATGCTTTACCTATCGCCTCAATTTCTGTCCGTCGTAACTCATCCCCGTTCTTACCCTTCCCGGTAATTAAATTTAATTAAATGAATTACACTTTCGCGCTGTACATATAATATAGCGGACCCGACAGATTTCGTTCTGTAAAAAAGATTTGGAATGTGGCAGCTTTTTGTTCCTACCTATTTTATAGTTTACTCGAAAAATTCTCCTGAAAAAAACCGTCACCCCGATGATAGGGCGATGTATGAGGTTCAGCTCGGGTGACCAAAGTATCTTCGCTTCCACGAACTTTGGCCACCCTTCTGTGACCCACTAAAAAGCCCCGACTGGGATGTCTGCTAGAGGGCTTCAAACCAAGAAGCGAACTTAGGGTTCAAACTTGATTGGGAATTAATCTAAAGCGACAGTGGGAACCTAAAGGTGACAAATATTTAAAAATTTTGTGCCTCAATGACATAACATAGAAATAGACGGGTTATTAAACATGCACACCGTTTTGATAGATATGATTGAATTCGAACTTTGTGCAGCGATAATAAAGTGCAAATTGACTCTTTGACGTTAAGAACACACCTACATTGGTTAGACAACAGTGAGTGCTTGTAATTGAATATGAACATTATTGAATAGCAATAAAGTTCAAATTGACTCTACATTTTAGCTAGAAAACGTTTGTATGGGAAAAAGAAAAGGGCTGTTTTCAGGGCTTTCCCGGAAATTATTCGAATTTTCTGCGATTCATTTTTATATTATAAATTTTATATATAAGATAAAAGTAGGGCAACCATAGATTATTTAATTAATAAATTAATAAAAATAAATAGCAATAACATGAATGTGTTTTTACATTGATACTCGTGACTTGTTGCAAAAAGTTTCTCGTATTAAAAGAAAAAAGAAAAAAGAACACGTTCACAGTAAAGGTCAAAGTATCGAATCAATGTATTGAATTGCGTCCGCAATGACGACAACCTTTATACATGAGTATATTAACGTGACTTTAACATTACATTTTCTTCACTTTGCAACTACAACTGTTCGGTATTCGAAAATTAATGACTTGTTGACAATTTTTCACGTTTAATATTGATCTAATAAAAAGATATTTTTTTTGAGAGAAGTGATAAACCGTAATCCTATATTATTTGTCAAGTATCGATGTCGGCCTGTCACCGTTTTGTAGAAAAAGACGTATATTTTTAATTCCTGTCACAAATTTGCGAAAAAAGAACCCTTTTGGGATCATCTCGTAACGTCTATCTGTCACAAACAGAAATCTCGGGATATATTAAACAGATTTAGCTGAAAATAATGCCGAAATACAGAAAAAAAACTGTTGGCAGACAAGTTATGTATAAATTTGTGTAGAAATTTGTGGAAAGTGCATGGTTAGCTAGTACATAATAATTATGACAACACTACAAACAGTAATATAGAACGACTTTATAAACTCGACTGCGTAAAAAATTATTTACAGAGAGAAAAAACTCTACAATCTATACTAATATTATAAAGCTGAAGAGTTTGTTTGTTTGTTTGTTTGTTTGTTTGTTTGTTTGTTTGTTTGAACGCGCAAATCTCAGGAACTACTGGTTCGAATTGAAAAATTCTTTTTGTGTTGGATAGTATATTTATTGAGGAAGGCTATAGGCTATATGTATAAAATAATACTACGTATCTGTCTGTCTATTCGAGCAAATCTCCAAAACGGCTAAACTGATTTTAATGAAACTTTGCAGACGTGAAAGAAGGTTGTCAAGAGTGACATCAGCTACTTTTTGTGGCTGTCTGTCGTTTGTCCTCACTGATCTATCAGCGTAGATAAAGCCGAAACTACTGAGTCTAGGAAGTCGAAATTTGGAACAGTGGTTTATTTTATAACGTGAGTATTAATTTTTTAAGAAAGGAATATTTGGAAATTTCAAATTTAAGGAGGGAGAGATGGAGGGGCTTTGTATGAGAGTCTTTGTTCATTAAATAAATAATGACGTGTTTCGGGGTTTTTGGATTTCCACATTTTAAGGGTGAGAAACGGGAGGTGATAAGTATGGGGAGGGAGTATCGGTTTTCTTAAAGGAGTGGGGAAAATGAAGATTGAAAGTTTGAATGAGTATACCTAATATTAGTTTTAGCAAAAAGTACGTATAAACCATTTCGAATGTTAATACTACCTAAAACAGGGATGTGTAGTCTACGCAAGCGAAGCTGCGGGCGGTCGCTAGTATATAATAAAGTCCTACTCAAATGACCTGTGTTTTGTAATAATAATAACGTTTATTTACCAAATATACATCACTGAAATACAATAACTCCACCACTAAGCCTAGCCTGTACCGGTGGAATATTTTAGTTTGTGTTTTTTTTTTACATTAACAGTATTAACCAAAATAAAATAAAATAAATCACTACCCAATAGGTATCGTATCGTGTTCGGAAGCAAAAACAAGTGAAAAGTATGTTTACTTTCTAAATGAGGGTATACAAAAATAATTTTATTTATCTTCACTTAGCATAGAATCGTGACAAAGAATATGACATGCGAATTAGACAGTTGAGACGCAGAATTTCTGAGATATTCTACCACAATAGAATAATATTAATTTGTGTTGCAGAAAGCCTCCATACAAATCAGAATTATGAATAAGTTTGTTACTATTTATAAGAATACTTGCAACCCATTTATTCGTTTTATAATATGTAGCGAAGTGATACACACACACCCATTTATTTTTTCAAAATAAGTTTTTGTTTACAAAAACGACGTTGTTTAGATGGTGATGGTATACAAGTGTTTTATAAGTTTAAGTTTATTGCGTAAAGTGTATGTTTTCGAAATTAATGAATTTCAATTTTGAGACCGCCTAGCAAAATTTTAAACTCGATTAGATGATGTGGCAAATTTATTTAATTCTTTTTTTTTAAATACTAAATTGAAATATATTAAAATTTCAAAATGCCTCACGAACATTTTAGAAAATAATGGTAGGTAATTTTAAAAATTGTACATTTGACCGAGCTCTACCACCGATTAGCCGTCAAGAAATGTATGTTTGATAAGTAGTGGTTTTTAAGTAAAAATCTATTTTAATTTTTTTAATGAATATTAATTATAATTAATAATTTATGTTTATTCCCATCTGTCGCCCGATCCAATGAATGTAGTGCAGCCCCTGACGCTTTGTAGGGTTCAACATAAATTGAAAAATAATTTGCCCTATTTAATACTGTCTCACACTTTTAAAATGTTGGTGTTATTGTACCGCGGATTTTTAAATTTAATATTTTTTTTCTCTTTTTAGTTAATTATTATTTAAACAGTCAGGTTATCTAAATTATCATATCATTGTCGTTTTTTTTTTAAACAGAGCTTAGGGCTACACTACACAAGCCTGCGACTCTTTTAAAGATATGTCAACTAAGATCCACTAAGGGCTGATCCATGTTTTGTGTAAAAATGTTAGTGAAAAAGTATCATAACATTATGATTTAGAATTGATTATTCACTAGTTTTCGTTTGATTGCCATATTGTTATAATACAAAAAAAAAAAAAAATTATTTACGTATGTTCTTCACTTTTTTGGTCCGCAGTTTATACTAATATATATATACTAGCGACCGCCCGCAGCTTCGCTTGCGTAGACTACACATTCCTGTTTTAGGTAGTATTAACATTCGAAATAGTTTATACGTACTTTTTGTTGAAACTAATATTGGGTACACCCATTCAAACTTTCAATCTTCACTCTCCCCACTCCTTTAAGAAAACCGATACTCCCATACTTTTCACCTCCTGTTTCCCACCCTTAAAATGTGGAAATCCAAAAACCCTGAAACACGTCATTATTTATTTATGTTAAAATTTTTATGTTTCTAACTTTAAAAAACAAAGACTCTCATACAAAGCCCCTCCATCCCTCCCTCCTTAAATTTGAAATTTCGAAATATTCCTTTCTTAAAAAATTAATACTCACTTTATAAAATAAACCACAGTTTCAAATTTTGGCTTCCTAGAATTAATCGTTTCGGCTTTATCTACGCCGATAGATCAGTGAGGACAAACGACAGACAGCCACAAAAAGTAGCTGATGTCACTCTTGACAATCTTCTTTCACGTCTGCAAAGTTTCATTAAAATCTGTTCAGCCGTTTTGGAGATTAGCTCGAATAGACACATAGACGTACAGACAGATAGACGAACAAAAAGTAGCGTATGTCATTTTTAAACACCTCCTTTTCATACCCGTGAAATTTCATTAAAATCGGTTAAGCCATTTTGGAGATTAGCTCGAATAGACAGATGGACGTACATACAGACACAAAAAGTTGTGTATGTCATTTTTGACTACTTCCTTTCCACATCTGTGAAGTTTCATCAAAATCAGTATAGCCGTTTTGGAGATTTGCTCGAATAGACAAACAGACAGATAGTATTATTTTATACATATAGCCTATAGCCTTCCTCAATAAATAAACTATCCAACACAAAAAGAATTTTTCAATTCGAACCAGTAGTTCCTGAGATTTGCGCGTTCAAACAAACAAACAAACAAACAAACTCTTCAGCTTTATAATATTAGTATAGATATATAATATTATACTTTATCATTCCTGAACAAACTTGCTTCCCCTATTTTATCCTTTTAATGGTTAAGTAAATATTGAAACATTTTTTAAATTTCTGACTATGAAACCAAATAATACATTTCATGACTTCATTTTAAGAATGACGGAACTCCCATACGAACTTTCATTCCTTATTTTCTTTTCTTATGGGTTAAATTAAAGGTGTCGTGATATCCCGAGCGCAGCTAACCTATTTCTGATTTAGAAGGACGTGCGGCCGTTGTTCACTCCGTGTCTCGGAGAGTACGTTAAGCGTGGCAGTTCTGGTTGCCATCAATAGATGGTTGTCGTTAAAATCCACCACCCCGCATTGAAGTAGAGTGGTGGATTAATCTCCCTCAACCTGGGAAGAGGTCTAAATTCAAATTTTCAAATTCAAATTCAAAGAGTTTATATTTCATATAAAATGTTTACACACACTTATTGAAAGTCAAAATGAATTGGTACCGGTTCAAAAAATAGAAGGAGAAGAAGCGGCAAGAAACTCCTCCCTGTTTATTTTATTTAAATATATGTTTTTATTGGTTGTTTTTTTTTTTTAAATATGTTTACAACTATTACAATGATGTTCACGGGCACTTATCATTTAAATACTCGGTAATACAACAGTAAGCTTTTTTCAAGTCCCTGCAATGGAGCATAATCGGCTTGTGAATGTAACGGAAGGTTAATTTCCCAATAATTTTAAAACACTATATGCTTAGTTTTTAACCCAAAAACTAAATACCAATTTTCGTGATTTTTACTTTAAAAATAACGAAATTTCCGTGCAATTTTTCATCACCTGTTTTACTCTATGAACCTACAGGTTTAAGCATTATTGGGCAATACATTGTTTAAGGTCTTTTCCGTTGAGCTGGAATTATGAAATTTGACAAGAAGCAAGGTGTCACGGCACAAGTAAAGAAGAAAGTCGAAAAGCATTAATTTTTAGTTATATCACATATTTTTTTTTTTTAAATAAATATCCTGTTTTTGAAGAACACGTGTAAAAATCAATTTAAAATTAATATCAAAAACTTACATTTACAGTTCCTTGGAGCTTTAAAAAATCAAGCTATTAAATAAACACAATAAAAAATATGGCCTATGCCGAATATTTTGAAACTTGCAAGTAAATCGAAACGTATAAAGTAGTTTCTGTTGACCTAAAATTATGAAATTAGGCAAGAAGCAAGGTCTTACTACTCAAGTAAAGGAGAAAGTCCGAAAAGCGTTAATTTGTAGTTATATGACATAATAATATGATATTTTTTGGTATTAACTACTTTACATTTTCTTAGTATGATTATGTACGACTTACGTTTGCTTTTCTTCTTAAAGAAATACAATAGCCTTTGAATCAGCAACCTACACTGTAAAGAAATGATCGCCTCGTTTCATCAAAATGAATACGTATTCTACTTACATGGCGGCGCATCAACATACCAGACATCATAAAATATAATGCAGTGAAAGTAATTGCAATAATCTGAATGCGCGATGCGTTTATTCGCATAGATAAATGTTAAATTTTTTAATGTAAGTATCTATTGGCATCTTTATTGGCCCAGTCATCATTAAATAGACAAAAGAAATGCACCCGTCCAAGAATGAATGTTATACTCGTAGGCTGTTGTGTCGACAAAATTTAAATAACTTCGTTCGTTTATATTTTTTTGGACATACTAAATATCCAGTAAAGCGTGAGTAATTCGTATATTAAAAAAAGGACTGTTTATGACTAATCTAATCAATATGAATTTGTTCCAGTTTAGCACAAGGTACCTACTACAGTTTTAGAGATAGATTCACATAAAGATTTTTTTTAAAGTTGTAGTAGTAGTTACTTACTATTTTTTATTATTAAATTAAACTTTTCATCTGTTACTATTGCTTTAGAAACATTCTTACTTGTCTATGACAATACATTTCTAGCAGAAACTTTGGTTGCATCGGAAAAATTACAATTATTATTTCTATAGATGTAGATACTATTAAATAAAAAATTTATTTGTAGTCTCTTTTAGATACAAATATACTTAAGTGAGTGAATTCGACTCGCATTCTATAATTTTTTTTATTTAAACGTCTAGATAAACCACGTTGTACCTACTATGCTATGGATGTCTCAAATTGTTGAGAATTATTACAAAATCAATGTCAAGGTACTGTATCAAACAATAAGAAAAATTTCTGAATAAGTAAGTTATTGAAATCGGTTGATCCGTTAGTGAGTTCCAGGAAAACATAAAAACAATTAATTTATTTATAAATAGTGAAAGTAGGATAAAAATCATCATAAAGTCATATAAAAATTTAGCTACAAAATGATATAGTTAGACAAAACCTAAAGACTACTATTAAGTAGGAATACAACACAATTATCCGTGATCGTTACGTCCATATAAAAGAGTTCAACGCGTTTAGCAACACGAATTTAAGGAAATTCCACTTACCAGATTTAAGTTGATTACCAAATAAATTGAAAAAAAAAAGTTTTGTAACAGGTTAACGAATATTACAAAACAACACGGACACTTAAAATGTTGTAAACAACATAAACCGACGTCTGGTTCGGTGGGCAGTATACGCCGCGGGAACATGGTCCGACACTGTACGATATCATGTACTTATTGAACGATTTGATGACTGAACTATAACCGTGTTCCCCACATGGTTCGGAAGTATTCGGCCTCAATCGTTTGGCCGATCGACAAGCGTCGACATCGGATTGCACGTGAGAACTATTCACGGCGTTTCTTAGAAAATTCAGGTACACGACGCACTGCCGCCGTCGCGACGCTCTCACGGGTCGGCATTTGAAGTTAACGTAGGTACCTACATTGTATTTACCCATGGATTATTTAGTCTATTTATAAGAGAATCGTTTTATAGTTTAAGCAGTAGGTACTGAAATATATCCGTGAATATAGTATCGTTCAGGCAATGCCATCTCTATATCGATATAATGGAATTGTGAGGTTGAGTATCTGAGTGGGGCGCTTTAAGTCGGTGGTCGTTTTTACATATAACCTTCCGAATCGGAATGCGGCGGCACGAGCCATTGCACCCCACGCCGTACGCTGGCGGCGGGCATAGCACAATAGAGCTGCGACAAATATTGACGTATCGCTGACATGGCGCCCGCCTCCGGCTAATTGGGGTGCGGTGTGAGCGAGACGACGCGACGCGGTCGTGCGCCACCGAGCGTAACGGCAAACACAATAGAGAATAATGACACCATAAATGGCAGGGTCCTTAATGCGGGGGCGCCACTCATTTTTTTCGTACGCGCCGACCGCTTAGTCTTGATACATGTCGATCGGACCGCGGCGATAGAAAGCCGATAGATTAATGTATCGATGGAGAACATCGAGCGGCTACGCGACAGTGAAACGCTTTTAAATGTGCACCGCGATGGACCTACGTGACGAAGCCGCCGTGCGTCGGCCGCGTTGCTAATCTCTATGATTAATTTTGAGACGCAAATCGGACGCAAGCAAACATGTCGGTGCTCTTAAATGACAAATATGTGATAAACGGCTCAGTAAGCAGGCGGACGTCACCGGAGGGCATTCAGCTTCACGTGACGTATCACTGTGTGTTTCGATGCAAATTTATTGAGAAAAGTGTTTGAATATTAAGATGATTCATTATAAGTGGAGCAATGTATCTACCTACGATCAACAAATCATTAAATGCAATTAATACGAAGAACAAATAATACGCATCGGCTAATCACGTTACTACAAGGATAGAACAGGAACTATAAATTAGGCCGTGTTCTTAATCATAACATTTAAAAAATAATTTTCTCAGAGTTTAGTCTGATTAAAAGCGATTTGCGTACCAAAACGGGACGAACGCAGCACAATGTGGTGGAGGTGGCGACGGCGGGCCGGCGCCACTTTACCTGTCGTGCGAAATATTGCCCAAAGTTTGGCTCATTACACGGCCTTACCATACTTATCCAGTGACTATTTGTTTTGACGGCGCGAGACGAGCGGGGCGGGGCGGTTCGTATCCGCTTTAATGGATGCCAAAGGATAAATTATAATATCGAGGTGCGAGGCCGCTCCGGCGCTTCGAAAAGGTTTCTCTTCAGAGCTAAAACAAAAAGAATGTCTTCACGCCAGGCCCATTACTGCGAGCCAGCACCGCATTCAAATCGATGCGTTCAATATGCGAACCCACTTACTTGGGCACACAAAAACGTTAATGAACTCGTTCTAGTTCGTAATATGTTTTTTTTATACGAGCGTCACATTTTGACAAGAAAATTATTTTCAATAAAAATTTTACTAAATTCCTTAAAACTTTGAATTAAAATACTTAACACAATAACAATAAATTAATTCCCACTGACATCAACGTTGGTCGATACAAAACATTTTGATTTTAGGAATATTATAAGATTTGAAAGTATCAATATGTGCCATTACCAAAACAAAAATTTGCTTTATAACACCGCTAAATAACAGAACCCTTATAATTTTGTCATTTCTATATGTCTGCTCTGTCTATTACACTCTTATAGTTTGTAAATTTTACAGACATCGGTGACATGTTTGGCATGACATTGGTCATCAAAAATTACTTTTCATATTTTCAAACATATGTAAATATTAACATTTTTTATACAAAAGTTGGATTAGAATAAAGTTTCTGCTTATGTTATCATGCGGTTTATCATTTTAGAAGTCTTCACAGATTGAAATAGAATTTCTGTACAGCAGTTTTTATTTTATTTAAATTAATTGTTAGACGTAAACATATTAAAATGTGAAGAAAAAAACATAATAGCTATCTATATATTTCCATAGGAATCAGTGCCAATTACATTGTAACATTTGTTTCGAAATAATCGAAAAAAACCCGTTTAATTCCAAAAATGCGTTTTATGCGAATAAATACATACTATAACTCCAGCTTACGATGAGTTACAAACTATGTAGCCTCGATTTAGCAATGGCATAGATATCTGACACTTACGTGCTTTTTAGAATTGAAGTGCACGTGAAAAGAGCCGTTGTGTGTACTTTATCAAAATTAAAATCAAAAAAAGTCATAAAGCAAACCTTTTGAACACGTCTAGATCTTGTCTAGATTTAAATATTTTGCTAATCACAGGGATTAATTACTGGATTATTAATTATATGTTGTTTTAATTATGGCGTGAAATCATACACCTATTTTGTTTAGTTAACTTTGCGGATCGCGCGTGGTCTGACATGCATTATTTCACATACATAATCGTATGAATTTAGGAAGGCTGTGGTGAGACATTTTTACCCCGAGAGCCTGAGTAGCTTGACGGTCATTATTTTTTCAGATATAAAACCTTTGTATTACCTACTTAACAACGTTTTTTTTACCGTATCTGTGAATGTCCTATAATAACTTTCCGATTGAGAATTTATGAAACTTCACTGATATTTACAGCATTAAATAGAAATACAGACAGTAAAACATAGGTTTTAGATATGTGAAATTGCAGGAAACAAAAAAAAATTCGGTTACATAGCACGCGCAGTATTAAATAGAATTAGATAATTATTTATGTTGAATTTAACATAATAACATTTTAGTCGATGTGGTCATTTTGCATAAAAATAACTGGTATTTGACTGGTTTTTAAGATTACGTAACCAAATGGCAAAAGCAAACCCTTATGTTTGTCTGTTCGTAAGTCACAGAGCAGCATTTGCGCCATTCGTTGTAATGAAATTTCAGGCAGCTGTAGGTATATACCTATCTTATACGAACCATCGCAAAATCCTGTAAAGAAATTTATCGAAACATAATCATTTAAGGGTAACTCTCTATGGTCTCTTCATTGAGTATCGTTGAATATATTTTTGTAAATACAATGAAGGTTTTACAAGTGAATTTTAACTTTAGTAAGCATCTCACGAGACATGAGATCCTACACTCGTTAACTTTTAAACCGCGTGTTAAAAAACTACAAAAAAATTAAAAATAGTTTTTGTAAAACTTGATTTGGACATATCTTTACAAATTTTGAGATATTCGCGTTTTTTTTTTACAAATATAGTGAATTTTGCGATTCTTAAAATAAGCTTTATATGGTAGGTAGTCCAAAAATGGTACATACCCAACCCTAAGTTAATAGTACCCGACACGCACATGGTCAGTTTTTGTTGTGCTTTCAGGCAAATAATAAATAATTTGTCCGCGATGAGTGATGACGTATAGTGTAATAGCTAATCTATTGTAAGCCATGTGTGATTGGCAAATAAATGATTTATTGTTTCTTTCCGATTACCTTTTATATTGAGTAGGTAAACTTGTTTTTTTTTAAAGATAACGTTGCCACTTGCCACTAAATGTTAATGATTCATTTATAACTTTTAGAAGTTATCTATATTGGCTTATATGCACAATTTCATATGCCTAAACCAACTATTTAAATATTCAAGGATTTTTTCGGCGTATGCACTACAGTTAGCTTCAACGTACTTCAAGCTCTTCAAAGCTTTGGAAACAGATTCCAAGCTTTATCAATAGAAAAAAGAGACAACGTGAAATTTAGAAACGTTATCAGGGAGCAGAAAGAGCCCCATGACAATAGTGTACGAATGAGATATTAATTAAAACGTATATTTCATTTCTTAGCCAACCTCGTATCACCATTTTTAGCTGTCAGTCGGAAGACGGTAAGTGTGGATGGGTCTAGGTAGTCTGCGGGTGGTGACAGCGTGGTCGTAAATAGTTCGTCAAAGTGAGTAATGAAGGTGCGGGTACCTGCTCGAGGCCGGAAGGCGCCGGCGCCGAAGATACGTCACCGACCCGAACTGCGCCAAACCTTTCTAAAGCGAATATATTTGTATTGTGCAGGTAAGACAAAGTCGAGTTCGAGGTCTTCTATACCATAAAAATATATTTAAATTTTGATAAAGTAAAGTTTTCGAAACTTCAAACCAATCAGCATATATATTTAGTTGCACAGAGTTGGTTTCTAAGATGTTATTAATTCCACGAAAACATATTTGCATCTAAACGTGCACGGGGTGCTTTAAGCCAGTTCTCCAAAAACAGTTGCGCTCCTATTGAACTGTGCAATTTGCTTTTCCATCCCTTACGTGATGCGGGTTCAGGTTAAAAAAAAAAACATTATTTAAAATTTCATATTTTTTAAGGTCGAAAACAGAAAGCTATTAAACAATGAAATGGCATTAGAATTCGATTTCGTTTGTCAGGTTTGAAATATTATCAACACATAGATTTCATAGAGTATTTTCATTTGAGCACACAATTGGCATTTTAATTGTTCTGGGTACTTATATAACTCAATAGCGATTGATTTCACAAGTATCGCCAAATTAACCTCAATTGCATGTGTGTATAATCTTTATTGCCGTGGTTGATAAACAAGCATAGCAAAAATGTAAATTAATGCAACTATAAGAGAAATAAAAAGGCAAAATGGAGCTCTATTGCTGTCACTCTGGTGTGTGTTTGTCTTTCCGTCTATCTATGCGTATGTCACGGGTCTCATAGCGTAGGTAAAAGGAATAAGTTACAGACTAAAATTTGGATACTTTGTGTAAAATGTTGACCCAAAAACGAATGTTAATTAAGAAATTCAATTAAGTAATTTTTCAGTTAGGTCTGGTACATGACGAAAGCACTAAAAAAACTCTTTCTTACCCTGGAATGTAGAATAATACTGTCTAGAACTCGTTGAGTACAATAGCTATTTGTGGAAGAAGTAAACAAAATTAATTTTAAAGTAATTCATCTACCACTGTCACGCATCCTAGTGGCCAATAGTTTAAAAAAAACCATTTTAACAACATGCTCTCAAGTTATTAATACTTCCATCCATTCATCAGCCCATATTCGTCCACTGCTGGACATAGGCCTCTCCCAATGCACGCCACACTACTCTATCCTTAGCCATTTTCATCCAGCCACTGCCGGCAGCTAGCTTTATATCGTTGGTCCAGCGAGCCGGCGGGAGTCCCACACTACGTTTGCCAGTTCGTGGTCTCCACTCAAGAACCTTTCTTCCCCATCGTCCATCAGTTCTTCGGCAGATGCGACCAGCCCACTGTCACTTCAGCTTACTTATCTTGCAGGCTAACTAATACTTGGGTAATACAAAAAAGCACATCAAAATCGATGCAATAACTCCTAAAGAAAATGGTATTAGACATACATATGACCGTATGAACATTTATTCCGAACGTGTAATTGTAAAAAAATTTTAGGTGCCGAGAAACAGTAGAAAAGCTTTTACGAAGAGTTCTACCGCAAAGAGATTAATGTGAGTCGGGATCGTTAATTATTAGTTTTGTCAAGCAGATACTTTTCTTTTAGAAACTTAGATAAACTTAGAGTTTATTTTTTCTTATACCAAACGGTGATAGGGTATTTAACTAATATTGGAAATATTATAATTATTAAGAAAATATAAAAATACGCTGTACACGATAGCTAAAATAACAAATATTTTATTCGGTTATAAAATACGGAATTTATAAACTACTAAAAGTTTTATTTCTGTTTAGTTCTTAAAAAAAACAAATTCAACAATACCTTAAACGGTCTGACGTCACAGGCCACTAAGTAGGTACACCGTGTGGTATTGTTCTCTCTGACCAATAGCACGGACATTTTAATTTTCGTACTTTTGTTATTATCTATTCATTTTTTTTAAAATAGTTTCACTGTACACATTTAAAAACTTTTTCATATGAAGTAATTATAAAAGTTCACTACCATATTTGAAACTTAAAACCCTACTTTTATAACTTGTAGATAAAAAAAATTAAATACATATACAATACCAGAATCTTTGTAAACCAAACATAATTTAATTACAAACTTAAATTCGATCAATAATTCAGAACGACAAGAAGCAGTTTTTTATCTGTTACGAGTATTCATGATACACGCATTTTGGTAATGATTTTAATCATTATCAAAATTCATTGATACCCCGTTGGTTACATGACCGCCGACGATGATGAGAGTCACTGTATGGCACGAAAAAACAATTATTCATTTTTCCTTAAAATTCTGTAAATAAATATAATCTTATTATTATGGTTGGACGCGCGAGGCGAATCTTTTTGTGTGTCGGTTGATGCTCGCGCATGCGCGTCGTCTACTACCAGTATTTTAATTGTTAATTTTTGTTAATTTATACCTTGATATGTAGTGGTGAACGATTACATAAGCGTGAACCGATTTTAATGACCGATCCTGTCAGCAATACCTTTTACAATCTACGAGTAGGTATATAGGATGTTTTTCTAAAATGGAACAATAGGTATGAGCATATATTAAACCGGGAAAGATACGATAAAAGTATTTAGAATAGCTCTTTTTTGATAAAAATGAAATTTGCATAATTAGTTTTCTAGTCAAGTGCAATTTTTATTAGTCGTGAAATATCTGAATCTTTTTACACCAATCGACTGCCTTTTTTATCGGGAACAAATCATTTTATTGGACAAAGAAAAATCCGAACACGAGAAATTGGTTTTCGAAAAACTGCTTTAAACGCTAAAAGCGTATTTTATTAGTTACTGTAACCCATCCACCTCTTTTTAAAATGGTATCATTTAAAATATTCACAACGTGAAATGCCCGATCGCAAGATATTTTCCGATTTAGTTAATAATTTACAACAAAAGGGTTGTTTTAATTCTAAACAAAACAGACCTATAACGGTCAGCAAAGAATTTATTTTAATGCTGTTCTAGGTTTGTTTGAGGCTTTTTCAAAAACTTCTTTAAATGAAACTTTATATAATACAGAAATTCACAATTCAACCGTAAGGAAAATATTGAAGCGATATAATCACAAATGTTATGTACCTACCCTGAGAAAATGAGAAAAGAGCTCAACATCAGTCGAGCAATGGTTAACCTTATTATAATAAAAAAAAAGGAACACGAACAGAAAAAAATATGCATCAGCGGAAATAATGGTTCTTGTAACGTAATAATTATGAAGACGTGTAGTCATTCTTTTCCAGTTTCTTCTTACTTATGAAGATCGCGATTTTCAATTGCTCTATTGATGGAAAACCATCATATTTTTTGAAAAACACTTTCTATCGTTTAGAAAGTACAATTTCACAGGCTTTACTTCCTGAGGAACAATAGGACAAACTGCAATTCACACAGTCGATCTAAATTTTTCACAATCATAGGCACTGATCAAAACAATTTTTCGAATAATGGATTGTATGATTGTAAAAATAACTAATGAATCAATCTCTTAAGAATAACGGAGTCTTACAATCAATAGAAACAAGATCAATAGAAAATTTTGCTGTTCAATTTATATGAACAAAGAAAAATTTCAAGATATGTTGAGAGTGCCCGAAAAACATAATGATTTTCCTTTGGAAAAATGTCAAAAAAAAATTTCAATTGTATAGAGCTCTAGCACAAAACAGTTAGTAATTAGAGCTTAGAAATGGATACTTATCTACCGATGACCCTAACAAGCGGCTACCATGATCCCCAGGTATGACGCATTTTTTACTTTACTTTTTCATTTGAGGTTATTTAAAAAGTGAAGTGTACAAAAATAGATACAATACATTAAAAGAATAAAAAAGTAATGTGCCTTGACGAACGCTTAGCCTAGTAGGTAGCGACCCTGCCTACGAAACTGGAGGGCCCGGGTTTGAATTCCAGATCGGGTCAGTATTTAAATGATGAATGGTCTTAGTTGTTATATTTATGTGGCGTTTTCGCTTGGTACTTACCCAAAACACAAGCTAATGCTTAGTTTGGGGCTTAGACGTTGTTGTGATGTAGACGTCATTATTATTAAAATTATTAAATTAAAACGGGCATCATTTTGAACACGTATTGTAGTATTATTATGTGAGCGTCTTTAGCGACTGGACTGCAAGAAATGTTTTTAAAAAATTTCCGAATTACTAACTGAAATAAAATTTATACGTATGAACAAACTATGCCGATTTTTAATTGAATAACATACAACAGTTTTTTTTTTATTTTACCAACTTCCTATGCTCGGGTTTTAATGGATCAATAGAATGATTTGTTCCCCATAAAAATATTCGCTTGGTGTTTAAAAAAATATTCACGAATTACACGACTAATCTCGTAATTGTTGTTAACGTTTTATTTTTTGTTAAAGTAGAGCTAAAACTTCCAAATACAGTTTTCTCGTATCTCTTACGGTTTAATATATGCTTATAATGTCTCATTAAAAAAAAAACACTCTAAATATCTATTTAAAATGGGCGTTTTGTGGAATAACCTATAGGTAAATAATAATAATGAGAAGAAAAAACAAATAAAAATATGTGTGAACATTAAAGAGAGAGCCTAACTTATAGCCGGTAAAGCGTCAAATACATATTGAATTTGTTTTACTGATCGGGCGTAGGTATTTCGTATATTGTGCATCAGTGTGTGTTCCTCGAAAGCTGTAGTATTGTAGTTACGAATTATTAAATTTTGTAACGGTAGTAATTTTAAAGATAAACCCTTTGCCCGGTGTCAGTATTATATATATAAAGTTCGGTTTACTTTGAGCGTGAGCACATTACCATAGATCAACTTGGGCCTGATTTCTGTAGCCACTTCATACACCATACACAATCAACTTCATATAACCCAACTGCTACTATATGATTAAGAATAACGTTATTAATTTCTACAGAAAATACATAATTTCTTTGAGAGACCGCTCAATTCTCATGACTTGTGTCTTATAAAAGTATTTCGGATCGAAATCCGGGGAGTCCGTACATATCCCCCGAATACCTACATCTAACTTTAACAAAGCACATAAAAAGTTTACCTACAATTAGTTTCTACTATTGTAATAAAACGTGGTGATAATAAAACAATATTCAATTCCGTCTGTCTAGATTCATTTATTTGGGGAATTCAGATACCTAGGCTAACCTTCATCGAGATACTCACGAGTCAAATACAACCCCACAAACTCAAAACACCTACCAGCTATTAAATTTCACATTATTTTTATTACTATGAATATTTGGGTAGGTAGGTATACTCGAAATGATTTAAACTTAACCCTTGTTATAATTCTCAAGTTTGACATAACTATGGTATACAATACCATCAGCCCATTAATGCCCCACTGCAGGTGCTTAGGCCCCCATCGGCATGAGGGCGATTGGAGCTTAATCCACTACACAGCTTCAATGCGGGTTGATGATTTTTAACACTGCCATCTATCGACGGTAACTGGGACCGACGGCTTAACGTGCTCTCCAAGACACAGAGTCAGTGATATAGGAGTTATGTACATAAGTTTGAAAAATTTACTGGTATTGTACATGCCCTGGGATTCAAATCACGGTCTATTAAACTAGAAACGGGCTCGCTACCATGATCACGACAGGCTAACTACTATGATATAATATTCAATAAATAATAAGAGACATGACAACATCATTCTTATTAAAAGTGAGAAATTGGACCTTGTGGATTCTACTAATTTGACGAGAAGGCTCGGTTCTGCAGCTTACGTTGTAAAAAGGATTCGTTTCCTTTCGGACATAGAAACCGCGAGGTTGGTGTATTTCAATGGGTTCCATAGTTTAATGACTTATGGCATTCTGGTGTGGGGACACACTGCCAATGTTAATACAATCTTCGCGTTGCAGAAGCGAGCTGTTGGATCAATTTATAAACTAGGACCTAAAGTATCACTTAGAGAAAAGTTTAAGGAAATTAATATAATGACATTGCCGTGTCAAGAATATATTTGAAAACATAATGCACGTAAAAAAAAAATATTGTATTATTTAAAAAAAATTGTGATCGACGTAATGTTAATACGAGAAACAAAGATAAACTTGCTAATCATGTCAGCCACCTCAATAAAATCACAAAATCTTTTAAAGGACAATGTATACGCTTTTACAATAAGATCCCAGCTGACATTCAACATCTACCCCTCAACAAGTTTAAAACTACAATAAAAAGCTTTATGCAAAAGCTTATTATAAAGTATCAGACTACTTAGATGATGAAAATCCATGGGTGTAAGCCGCTCGCCTATCAGTTTGTTTCAATAATATTAGTCTTTAAGCACTTATTGTTGAGGAATCGCTTATAATTTTGTTAAAAAGAGCGTCCCTCAATTTCTTGCGTATTCTTCTGAGAGGAACCAGCATTTTTGAATGCGCCTTCGTGGTGACGTTCTTCTACAAAATTGACTCTTGTTGAAGTATTTCAAGATTATGTTACATAACTACGAAATAAAGATATTTTGATTTGATTTGAACCGGCGCACGATTTCGTTGAGCAAATTCATACAAACCGTGGCCAATCAAGACCAAAATGACGTCCTAATCAGCCCATAAGTTTCATTTGTGTCTATTACACATTATAAAATGACATGCACTTTATTTTTATTTACAATTTATTTCATTCGTTAAAATTTGATGTAGGTAGGCGTGACTTTTTTTTTAGTGTGACTACAATTAAATTAGTATTAGTTTTAACTCACCAATGTACTCTCGTAGAAATATATACATGGGGTGATAAATGTCAGCCGTTTGCGATGACTCCCCACGTAGGTATAACTGAAGAGTTTGGTCAACGTCACCAACTGGTGGCACCCACACTGAACCTCAACAGTCACTCGCGACGACAGTGGAAACCGATAGCCAACCAGTAGGCGTCAATATGAGTATAGGTACGGGTGCAGTCGGGCTGCACCCTCACAGCACCGACCGGGCCAATTTCAGCGAGCACAGACACAACTATCCCAAGCGATGCGTGTGAGGGTACTGGCGCGGCGGACCGGACTAGGGGCGGGGCAAAACTCCCATTGGCTACCACCGGGTCTGCCCGCCCTTGTCTCTCCAAACTTAGCAAAGACTGAAATGATTAAAGTCGGGCAGCCGTGGCGCCGTTGACCGCGGTGGGCGTGTTCTTGGTCGAGTAATGGAGCCAAGACGGAGATTTATGGCGGGGTTAGTTTGGGCCCTAATGGAATTACTGCTGCGTTTTGTTTATGATGATGTGGACTCGTAATTAATCCGACAGCGGCGTCTCGGGCGCCCCCGCTCGCTAGCTGTGTTCAGCCGCCCTCCAAATGAAGACTTCTAAAAGTTTCCTTACAACAGTCTTACTCAATAGCTTAAATAGGGGAGCCAGGGGTTAGTTGTAACAGACGTAGGAAATAAGACGCAAGATCACCAAGTGAATAGATTATTTCAACAAATATTAGATATATCTAAGACAAAATATGCTAGGTATATGTAAGTATGTCATTACAAGTATTATTGTAAGTTTTTTTTTTTTTTAATTAAACAAAAAAAATAGTTTCTGAATCTTTATTTGTTTTTCCAGTACGATTTTTATGTAAATTTTTTGCTCACATTTTTGTAATTGTGACGCGGTAGGTAACTATTTCTATGTAAATCAATGATTATATAGGTAGGTATTATAATAATGTTAGAGGTCAGTTTCAATATCAGAGTAGGTACACAATTAAATATAATATAGAGTTCTGCTTAATCTTCATTTAAAAAAAGTTGAATTCAGAAATAGGGAGACGGGGGCTGGTTGTAATATTTTTTTTAACCAATACAATATTTTGTTTCATTGTTTTACGTAAGCATAGGTTTATGTGATTAAGTAACTATATGGTATACGTAGGTTTTAAATGTATACAGAACCTTTGCTTGAGTTGAAAACACAATATTTGTAAATAAGTTTAAAAAGTATCTGTTATAGAGCAGCCTTACGTAACAAAACAAAAATTAGTTAACTTCTCATCTTAAAAGAAATTATATACCTACTTCCTTCTGAAACAAAAACCTAATAGGTACGTAAGAATAAACAAAACGTAAATTATGTTTATCTCTTTTACAGAATTATTAACATTCATATAATAATTAAATACATTAGTTCAGTCACCATAATCTGGACAATCGTTCACATAATTCAAAGATATTGAGTCAGGTAATTTTGTACTAAGTATAATAATTCATTTTTTCTTTTTACTTCTAATAGAAATGTACTTACTTGCTTCTTTCTATATTTCGTGTTTGTGCTGAATTCGTTGAAGACAAACCAAATAAATAAAATCCAATCAATAAAAAAAATCAATATAAGATGTTTACACACACTTATTGAAAGTTAAAATGAATTGATTAGGTGCTGGTTGGGAAAACTAGAAGGAGAAGAACCGGCAAGAAACTCATCCCTGTATATTTTTTTTAAATATATATGCTTTCCTTAATTATTATTTTTTTAAATTTGAAATGCTTACAACTATTACCATGGTGTCCATTCGCACTTATCATTTAAATACTCGGTAGTACAATAGTAAGCTTTCTTCGTGTGTAGGACTTTAACTCGCTTTATAAATTGATTGGAATTCAAGTCTAACATTTATTTTGGAATCGTATTATCAAAACGGATACAATTTCCCATGAAAGTATTATTAACTGTTGGGGACTGAAATGACCGCCATCTATTGACAGCGTCCGGGACCGACTGCTTAACGTGCTCTCCGAAGCACGTTGTCAGTGATATTGTGTACTTAAGTCAGAAAAACTCATTGGTACACGCCCGGATTCGAACCATGGCCCTATGGGGCCTTATAAATTTGAGACAGATTCGTTGCGCTTTGGGCTATCACGACACACTAACACTAACATATGCTTATGTCTTGTATTTAAGTTGTGGCCATGACGCGCACTGGAGAAAGCATTTGAGTTTTTATGTACATAAATTATATTTTCATAAATGTACCAACAAGGGACTGTCAAAATGTTACTTTCACTAAAGTGAGTCCTTAGGTACTACATCTCTATATTTTAATTTATAGGTATATAGCTCGAATAGCTCTTTTTTGCGGAATAAATATTGTTTGAATGTCAACGGCCTTTCCCCATAGCAGATTGCCATATGACATTATGCTAAGAAAGTATCCAAAATAAACCAGCCTTGCTGATATACAGCACATCGGTTAGTTTTCTTATTTGCCTAATTGCAAAAACAGCAGAGGTCAGTTTACCAGCCATCCTCACAACATGAGCACCCCATTGTAAATTTGCTTCGATAGTAATACTGAAGAACACCGTTTCATTAACTAAACTTAATAAATCCCCACCAAGTCTGAAATTGACATAAACTTGTCTAACATTGGGCAATGTAAATTTTAACCATTTTCTTTTATTTGCATTTTAATAATAGGTTATTAACGTTGAACCAATTAAAGACCTGCGAAAGTGAAGAGTTTACTGTTAAAAATTCCTCTTCATTTCTATTAATTTTAAACACGAGAGAAGTGTTATCGGCAAACAACACTATTTTGCCAGATTTTTTATCAAATACGGTAAGTCATTAACATACACTAAAAACAGAAAGGAACCTAATATATATATCTCTGAGAAACTCCTATTTTTCCAACAGACCCCTTCGATTTCGTTCTATTATTATCAACTTTTTGAATTCTATTACATAGAAATGATTCTATTAGACTGTTAGCACCATTATTTACACCATGATGTTTTAATTTAAGCAACAATGTTCGACGATCAACACAATCAAATGCCTTTGATAAATCATAGAAGACCTCTATAGCTAAAACATATATTCAAAACTTGTTAAGTCATCAGTATATTCATTTATTTATTGTTACAAAGTAAACTTACAGCTATAAATAGTTTAAAAACTTGAAATTTAACAAAATTAAATTCTGCAAAGCCAATGACAAGTTAATATATTAGGTATATTATTTAGTTTCCCGCACTGTGAAAGGTATTTCACATATTTCTATATTCCTTCCATCCGTCTATCAGCCCACATTCGTCCACTGCTGCACATAGGCCTCTCCTAGGGCTCGCCTTACTCTTCTATTACTACCAGCAACTCGTTTTAGTCCCGCATTACATTTGCCAGTTCGTGGTCACCACTCGAAAATCTTGGTCGTCCGTCGGTTCTTCGGCAGATGTGACCATCTCACCACCATTTCAGCTTACTAATCTTGCAGGCAACGTCGATCACCTTTGTTCGCTGACAGATGGCGTCATTTCTGATATGATCTATCAGAGATACCCCGAGCATAGCACGTTCAATAGCTCGCTGAGCGACTGCCAATGTCCATTTCATTCATTTAGGTGTTTGTATAGACTCTAAAATATGTAAAATACATAATTTATTACATAATAAGACGACCGCTTAGCCTAGTAGGCAGCGACCCTGCCTGCGAAGCTGGAGGTCCCGGGTTCGAATCCCAGGTCGGGTCAGTATTTATATGATGAATATTAATACTGGCACCGGGTCTTGGTTGTTATATGTATGTGGTGTCTTCGCTTGGTACCCATAATACAAGCTAATGCTTAGTTTGGGGCCAAGACGTTGTTGTGATTGTAAGTGTTATTATTATTATTATTATTATTATTATTATTATTATTATTATTATTATTATTATTATTATTATTATTATTATTATTATTATTAAAGATAGTTCTGAAAAACTGTATTGTTAATCAGTTATTGAATTTAAATATTTTAATACACCCACTTACCTACTAATCATCTCCACTATAGCTTCAATAGGTAGCAATTTAGAGGATCTCTGTCTTTCTATCTTTATTAAAAAGTGATTAAGTTTAATTACAAAATATAGAAACATGTACCTAGTCCAAATGCAGAACCGCGAGCGGTCGCTAATTAATAAAACTGTTGAATTCAGTATTTTATTTAAATTAAAATTATATCACCACTATGAAAATAAAGCAATGTATATCGTCCATAGCGATTATAAAGTGAAAGTTCTGTGGTTTACAATATACTATTAGCGTACTGCGAATCATTCAAGAAATTGAAATTTATTTATTTAACCGTCATGCTTATACAATATGATTCTACCAATGAACCCCACACTAGGCTAGGCCTGTCCTGTGGGAGTCAAAAATCAAATTGACAAATGACACGGTAAAGATGCGGCTAAACAATAGGTGGAAAATAAATATACATTAAATTACAACTCATAGCTCCTCCTGTACCGTAAGTGGACAAGAGCAGTTACAGCTCCAAAGTCGTTACATGTGTATGTGAATGAGTGAAGTGATTAATGTGGGTGTGTATGTATGCGTGTGTTTGTGTGTGCGCTTATGTGTATGTGCAAGTATGCGTGTTTGTGAGTACGTGCATACATGTTATTAGTGTCTGCATATTCCCATCATAAGGTGGCGCATGCGAGGATATGAAAGCTTCAAAAGATATGAAAACTCCGAAATAACCTCAAGAACCAGTAATTTTGAGAATGTTTTTAAACTTTTCGTAGTTCCAGCATAGCAGTTCATTTTTAATTACGGTTTTGGCTTCATAAACTGGGCTGCACTTCATGTCACAGATTTTAACTAATTTGTTATAAATGTGAGAAACAAAAATCGTTTAAAGCGCCAAGCAAACAAGTGTTAACCTCAGGAGTCGGAAGCTTCAAAATTCTTTTTTTATCATGTCATTACACGTTGATAGATTTAAAGTCTGTTTATGCATATTTAAGGTAAATCTCATCAAAAACAACCTGCGAACAGTGAGACCCCGGGCCTGTTTGTATGTATCTGTTGTGGGGTAGCACCGGGGTTTCCTCAGGATTACCTTTAGAATAGCTCTCTGGGCTCTTTCCAGCACCAAGACGACATTCTTGGCTATACTACCCATGCCAAGATGCAGTAATTTATTATGCATTGACAGAGTGCAATATATACTGTTTTTAACAGCTTTCCATCAGTGCCCTCTCTCGTAGGAGTTTAAACGTATGCATCAGCTCACGAACTCTACCGCAATTACTGTGAGCTTTAAAATTCATATTTTCATCAATCACTACTCCAAGATATGTCAACGAGACAGCTCTCTTTATGCGTTGGCAATTACAAATTTGGTCCAAAGGGGTAGGGGTGGTGGACAACATTGTGCGTGAACCTTGATACACATTCGAGCAGATGGAGGCCTTGATGCAGAGGTTTTACGAAAACACAAAAATAGCGTTTTAAGTGCATTTAGAGTTTTGGCTGAATCACAATTCAGCCAAAATTTGATAAGACGTTTATTGACGATTCGTTCTGGAAGTTTCGAATAAGCACCCAAAAGTGAGATTGGTCTATAATTGCAAGGAACGTCTTTAGGTCCATTCTTATCGATCGAAGCGACAGCGGCCGTCTTCCAGGCACAAGGAAAAACTTCCGAGAAAATGCTCAAATTAAAAATGGCTGCCTGTTACTGATGCCGTCCAGACAAGGAGCGCTTACATTATCAAGTGCTTTTATAAGACTCATAACCTTAAAAGTATCTGTGGGTTCAAGAAAAATGGAATTCACGGGAGGGTTACTCATTACATTATTTACTTATGATAATGGATTTAGACCTAGTTAACTCAGTGGCGGATGAGGTGTTTTTTTTAGAGCTGTGTGTGATCCACCTAATGGTATTCCAAAGTTTCTTAGGTGAGTTTATGTTAAGAGATAGTTTCCTGTTATCGTATTCCGACTTCATCTTTCTGAGAAGAGAAGTGTAGGAATTTCTGTACCTTGTGTAAATTAATTTTTTCGCCAGATTCTCTGGGTTTTTACGACATTCTTTGTGCAATCTATTTTTTGAACTTGGAACATCTTATCAGTCCGGGGGTCATCTACGGCTGTATTACCAACTTTGAGCGGCTGACCCTGACTGCTTCAATGTGCCTACATACTGCGTTTGAAATTAAGATGAGAATTCGCTCACCACTTGTATCAAGATTGCAGTTATTCACGAGCTCTTATGGATATTTAAGTAACTGATTTAAACTCTTATTTACAGGGAAGTACAACGCAGCTTATAAAATCTGTGCGAGGCTACTGAAGGCTCAACATAAAATTACTAATATTAATTCTATAATATTAAAAACTCGATTAGTAAATATACTTAACTTGTACGTATTTGAAAACTATTTCTTTATTGACATACTTTTCATGTAAGAAGAGGTGTTTTAATTTCTCGCATTGTTTGAATATTACATTACACATATTATAACGATCACTAAATTAATCAACGTGTCTCTATTGTGTTAACGAAATAGTCAATTTCTTGTTGAAGCCATGCGACCATAATAATAGACACTCCAAAAATTAAAATAAAAGGGAACAATCACAATATGTGAGCAGAATGTAACGTGTCACGCAGCGTGGTCGGTGGGTTTGCACACAACCCGTTTATATTGTCTTTATGGCTTTTCTCAATATCTTGACAATAGCAATACTAACGTAATTTTTTACGGTAATTAAAAAAATATTAATACAACTCTATTCAAGCACCGTCTTATAGTAAAAATGTACCTACAAAGGAAGATTCGGAAGTATGAAATTAAAACAAGAGTCGCGTGGAAACTTGTTTGGACGTTGATCTATATAGCCATAGCCAAGAGATCTGATACACAAAATACAAACGAAAAATATGATAAAAACAGTTTTTGACTCATACCATGCCTACATGAAAATATTTTTTTTTTTCTAAACAGTAGGGGGACATTTTGCGACCCCGTCATTTTAATCTGTGGTTGCGGAAATAATTGTATCAAAAGTTGCAACACAAATGATTTGTTAAAACTTAACAAAAATGAGTGCGATATGTAATTATATTATATACAGAATGCTTGATACTGCAATTTCCATACTTTTTTACGAACGGTAGAGTTGCAATCAAATCAATCAAAGCAAACAAGTTGGTGAAAAGGCCAGAGTTTTTGTAAATGGCGTTTTAAATATCATACCTTGAGTGGGTATTAAAAAAATTAATAAGTACCAATTCTTGTGACAGATAAAGTACAGAAATAAAATAAGAAATAATTTAAAAAAAATTCATTGAACGTTCATAACTATTCTGGTTTACCAAAATTAATTCCGTAAATTTTACTTCTGTAAAATGTTAATAAATGTAAATGGTGAATACGAAAAAAAATAAGTAAAATACATAAAATTATTAAAAAAAAATGTCAGAGCAGTTATATTTGAATGTTCAATTTACGTTAAGAACTTATCTGAGGTAGATAATATGCCTTCAATGAAAATATAACAATATAATTTGGAAAGGAAGAATACCTACCTACTGTACGTACCTACTAAGTCCTATCACAAGGAGTAAGTGAACCTTAAAAATCAAACTGGTCAAGTGCGAGTCGGTTTCGCACCCTGAGGGTTCCATACAGGTTGTTGACATATATTGACGTGTTTATCGTTACTCGCTACCAAAATGCCACGTACACGCATATTTATATTAAAAAATATTTAATAAAGATTTTTTACTGTGATATAGTACAAAATAACAATTTCGGATTATGTCCTTAATTTATGCTGTAAGCTCTCGCTTCTTACCAAATTTACCAAAGGTCAACGACAAATATCATTAGCGAGTGTCAAAATATGCGACATAAAGTCACTTCATGTCAAAAGCTTTTTGTTGATTGGGTTGACTCTTTTTAGTTGATTTTTTTACCGTTTCGATAAACCCTAGACCTAAGTAGGTACTAGATATTAATTTAACGTGATTACACGTTAGTGAGAAAAAGGGCCTTGACAGTCAGACGGACAACGAAGTGGTATACTGTAAAGGTTACTTTTTTCCTTTTGAGGTACGGAACTCTAAAAATGATGACTAATTAGTTTATTACGATAAATCAAACATTATTTTGCTTAAACAGGCACTAGCGGATGACTTATACGTGAAAATTAGTATTTTTTAAGTGTCGTTTTTATTAATACAAAGAAACATTTTTAATTTTCAAACAAAAGTTATTAATTAATTATTAATTTTAACTTTTTGATCCCCAATTTTATGAGTTTTTCCACAGATTTCTAACCATTAAGTCAAATACTGAATTTCATATTTTTAACCTTTATAGAATGACGGAAATGACATACTTTGTATCCCCCGTTTTACTCCCTTTAGGATAAAATTTCCAAAAATATTTTGTTAATTATGTCTAACCTAGTGATTTGCTTTAGCATTTTCGGCTTCGGAATGAGTAAGTGGTATTTTGATTTTGTATTAGGTATACATAACCTACTCATATATAGATTTCATTAAATTAGATTCATAAAACAAACAGGGAGGAGTTTCTTGCCGGTTCTTCTCCTTCTTGTTTTTGAACCGGTATCTAATCAATTTATTTTGACTTTCAATAAGTGTGTGTAAACATCTTTTATTGAATAAAAACTTTTTGAATTTGAATTATCATTTCATAAAAGTACCTCTGTGTAAGTACTATACATATACACTATACATAACAGAAATAATTGTTCTAACCGATCGCTTTAGTGGTCGGAGACACTAACTGTAGACCCAAAGGTTATTCGATTCCCAGCCGGGATAAATATTTGTGTACGTGAATATATTAATTGTATTAAAAAAATACTTATGTATATCAGTTGCCCAGTAATCCTCTGGCTCTGCCTAATTTGGGCAGAGCCATATTATATTAATATAATTATTTATAAGTAACTTACATAAAATAATGTTCACTATTTTAAAAACACAACAGTAACAACAACACATAAGCTGTACCGGGGTGCGGGGGACGCGGTCCTTCGTCCCTAATGCGGCTGGCGCCTGCGCTCGCCCCTACAAAATAAAAATCCACGACATTCCAGTTTGTAGGCCGACACTGAGACGGGTCGCTCTTTCCTTATCGGCCTCATGAAGTATCAGAAAAGAAAACAAGGAACGTCGTGAAGCTGTGACATCAGTGTGCCACTCGAGTACCTCAGAAATAAATAAAACCACTCAAGTGCGAGTCGGACTCACGTGGAGAGGGTTCAGTTTTATAAATCATCACATTGCCTACAAAGTTTTTTAAATTGGAACCTTAAGATGAGAAGTAGAAGCCACCTGAGCCAGCTCCTTCATATAGATAAGTAGGTTACCATAGTAACTAAAGAAACTTATTAGTTTTCGTAAAATTTAACACATTTTATACGTATATTTTCTTCACGAATATTTTCAGTTTTAAAGATTTAGGATTTTTCGTTTAGATTTTCCTGTAAGCTATGAGTGAACTCTTTCGTATTTTTTTATTGTATACTGTGTAGTTTTTTATCAGGAGAGCGATGTTAGATTGAATGGTAGAATGGTATATTTTCTTTAATATCTTCTAAATTATACATTTTAAAATTATAAAATAATCTATTTGTGTTTCTTATAACGAGCATTTTCATTTGCCATGTCACATTTGTGCACTTGAAACCAATATTATATTTTTTTAATTTGCCACCTAAAATGGTAATTCGTTTATTGCTTAGGTTTTTCAGTTAAATATGGGCAAAACTCTGTATTTTGTATTTTTCCTAAATATTTAGTTTCAGCAGTTTCGGAGATACAAGGAGGGAATGGTCAAATTTCGTTGGAATATTTTTTTAAATATCTGTTAAACTTTGCATTCTACAATTATTATATATATTAGTATCGCCCATAACAAATACTTTCATTTTATATGTCACACAATGCACTTGAGAGTTTCCTAATTTGTCCTCAAAATTAACCTCGAAAATGAAAATTTGTTAATTACGATTTACATTTGTAATTGGGTCTCCAGTGCCACTATTCTTTCAGTAGATTCAGAGAAAATAAGTTGTGACAAACTGACGGACGAAGAGACAGACACCAGAGTGATACTACTAGAATTAATTTTTATCATCGCAGATGTATGCAACCCTAAAAACGACCAGAAGCTTACGAGTAAGTCAAGAAGGTAAAGTAATCTATAGTTGAAGTTAAACAACTCTCTGTCGTCCGTTTATTACATAGTTCGTGGCTTTTAATTCAAACGTTCAAAAGTCACAAGTTTACATCCATAAACATAATTAAAGATGATAAAATCATAAAGTAGGTATTAAATTCACACTATAATTCACAAGCGGGCGCCTCCGGCTTTGCTCGCATCAAGTATCTATCTACACGCGTGTTATAGTTATGCACATTTATCACCATCTGTATATTTCACTGGTACACCTACGTGATCAATTTAATTTGACTTACAATAAGTGTGTGTAATGAAAATGTTTTGACTTTTCAAAAATTCCAAAAGAAAGCACCGCCTAATTCAAAAAGGGTCGTTGTTGCGATATAGAGTGGGTCCAAAATGCGTTTTTGTGCTCTAGAGTGGAAAAGTAATTTGAATTTCGAGTTTGACTAAATGTATAAAAAGACAAGGTGAGACCAAAAAGTTTACATATTTTGAAATGACTATATCTAAGCAAAAGAACAGTACCAGCAAAAAATAAAAGAAATCCGACTGCGTAAAAAATAATTACCTCAAAAGAAGAAAACAAATTCTAAAATATATTGAATTTTCTTTGAGCAATGTAAATGCATACTGCAATGTCTTTTTTGTTCAAAACCTACGTAAAGTACGAGGTTTGCATTCAATGCGAATACAAAACCTTTGGTCGTGTTTTTATCCCCATCGTTATTTCGCTTCTGTTTAACATGAATATGAAAAACTTTATTCATAATACTAGCTTTCCGCCCGCGGGCTTCGCTCGCGTTGACCACAGTTGTACTGGGACAGTGGAAAGAACGCGACGCTCCAGAACATTGTAATATTTTCTAGAACATTCTTAAACTTATCTGCCTAAGAAATTTCTATACCTAATTTCATAAAAATCCATTTAGCCATTTTAGGCAAAATTTCAGTAAAATCGGATCAGCTGTTTCGACTATTAGTCCTAACAAACAGACAGACAAACACACAGACAAAAACCAATTTGTGTCACTCCTGATAACCTCTTTTTTATGTCTGCGAAGATTCATAGAAATGGTTTAGTCGTTTCGGAGATAAGCCGGAACAAAAAGACAGACAGATAACCACACGGACAAAAAGTTACATATATCACTTCTGAAAACCTATTTTTAATGTCTGCATAGTTTCATTAAAATCTTCAAAAGTTTAGCTTGAACTATATAGACAGACAGAGAAACAAACAGTAGCGCATGTCACTCCTCACACCTGTCTTTTCACGTCTGTAAAGTTTCATTAAAATTGCTTTAAATGTTTTAGAGTTTAGCTCAAACATACAGAAAGACGGCCAGACAGACAATCAAAAAGTATTGTATGTTATTCCTGACAATCTTTTAATCATATCTTTGAAAGTTTCATTGAAATAAGTTCAGCCCTTTCGGAGAACAGTTCGAACAAACAGACGAACAGACAGACCGACAGATAAATGAAAAGTGTTGTATGTCATTCCTGATAATCTTTCTATCATATCTGTGAAGTTTCATTGAAATCGGATCAGCCGTTTCGGAGATTAGCTGGAATAGACGGACAGACAGACAGATAATAAAATTTGGTCCTGTGGTCACATAGATCTCGTAAAAACATCAAGTTTGAGTACTAACACGATAGGTCTGCGATTGATGGTTTCGAAAATATGAGCAGCCAAAAATGTGGTCACGTGGTCGCATAGATCTCGTCAAAACATCAAGTTTGAGTACCAACACGATAGGTTTGGGATTGATGGTTTCGAAAATATAAGCATTTAAAAATTTAGTCATGTGGTCACATAGATCTCGTCAAAACATCAAGTTTGAGTACCAACACGATAGGTCTGCGATTGATGGTTTCGAAAATATAAGCATTTAAAAATTTGGTCATGTGGTCACATAGATCTCGTCAAAACATCAAGTTTGAGTACCAACACGATAGGTCTGCGATTGATGGTTTCGAAAATATAAGCATTTAAAAATTTAGTCATGTGGTCACATAGATCTCGTCAAAACATTAAGTTTGAGTACCAACACCATAGGTCGGCGATTGATGGTTTCCAAAATATAAGCATTTAAAATCTTTGTCACGTGGTCACATAGATCTCGCCAAAACATCAAGTTTGAGTACCAACACGATAGGTCTGCGATTGATGGTTTCGAAAATATAAGCATTTAAAAATGTGGTCACGTGGTCACATAGATCTCGTCAAAACATCAAGTTTGAGTACCAACACGATAGTTCTGCGACTGATGGTTTCGACAATTTATGCATTTAAAAATTTGGTCACGTGGTCACATAGATACGTCTACAAAGTTTCATTGAAATCGATTTAGTCGTTTCGGAGATTAGCCGGAACAGACAGACCGACGGGCAGACAGACAAACAGAAAGCAGCCTATGTCACCCGCGGTAATGCCCTCTGCACGTCTGCAAAGTTTCATTGAAATCGGTTCAGCCGTTTCGGAGATTAGCCGGAACAGACAGACAGACAGACAGACACTTCAATTTTATTAATATAGATAGACTAGCAGTAATGAGGTCTAGGTAGGTACATTATGACACTAAAAAAAAATTAAGACTCCAAGTCTACCTCTTCTGAGAGTACCTAATAGACACATGAAAAGTACACATTTTCCTATTACACCCACTCACTAATCCATCTGAATTATGAGGCACTTCCCTTACTGTTGGAATTTGGTACGAAGGTAAGTTTTTATCTACAACAAAGGAAAACTTAGAAAAACTGCCTTTTTATCTTTGAAGCCCCCAAACAGGTCAGAATATAGTGAGTTTGCACTTCTCGAAATCGTGGAATGAAAACCCAGCGAAGATATATCTTTATATATAAAAATTACGTGTCACGTTGTTTGTCCGCGAAGGACTCCTAAACTACTGAACCGATTTGAAATTTGATTTGCACACCATGTGCAATTTGATCCAACTTAAAAGATAGGAAAGCTTACATCTCAATTTATAGCAGCAATATTATTTTATTGCAAATTATTTGTATTTTCATTGCAAATTATTTGTCTATTATTTGACAGTCACAATTATCTGTTAGCTCCAAACTATTCTAACAGATGGCGATATCTGTTGACTGGTTTGAATAAACATTCAATAGATGGCGCTATGTTAAAAATACAAATGTTTCATATAAGCTACAATTTAATAGCATATCGAAGTTTTTTTTTCAAAATGGCGCACGTGGAACGTCGTGGTTCCTGGCGATATTTTGAAAAAGCTCCATAATAACCGTACTACGCTGCCTATTCTTATTTTTTATTAAAAATACGAACAGAATACTCGACTCTGGCGAAATTGCTTTAAATGCAGAGAATGCCATAACTAAGAAGAAGAAGAAGAATAACATGACCACCACGTGTTGTATAGGTAGATATAAAAACACAACCTGTGCTTACTATTCCCGTGCACATGCCCGACTTCGTTACGGCGGTACCTATAGTGTTTTGAAGTAAGAGTGAAGATGCTAATAACACTGCCTGCCTTAGAATAATAGTCAACATGAATTTAATGATTAGCTACAAACCTACAAACCATACTTCAAATAAACACGCAGCTATCCCAACAATGTTATCGATCTCAAAACCTAAACCCTAAACATAGAATTTACTCTGGGCCTTTCTCAATGACAGTTAAAATCATCACTATATTTTATAAAATGAAGTTCTCCGCTGCGTCTATCTGTCTGAACGCAATTAACAAAAACTACGAAACGGACTGGCATATTATTGACACCAATGGACAGAGAGATTCAAGAGGAAGGTTTACGTGTCCAATTTATTAATGTTTTATGCATATTAGTTGAAATATGACGATTATTGTCGAAGAAGTCGGGAAAAAAAGCAAGCCGGCTGGGAGCTTTCATCGAAAACGCTGCTTAATCCTTTTGAGATAGAACAAAATGATGTATGGAGTGTCTCTTTTATAGAACTTAAGAAAAGTCCGCGGTGGCATATGTCTATCTTTTACGGATAGCTTACTTACCTATTTTTAAGTTTAAAAAAATGGTGTCATATGATGAGGTAATTTCAAAACAATTTATACGGATACAGTATTAATCTTTATCAAATTAAATACGTTATTTACCTTTCATGCACATTATAATCTGGGGGCACGGCCGTGCCCCCACCAAGTCGAGCGAAAAAGCGTCACGGCCGTACCATCCTTTTCTCGAAGCAATTCAGACCATTTTCGACCCCCTGTAACTTCGTTGTGGATAAAACTAGAAGACTGAAATTTTCAGTAACAATGCAGGCATATTATATAAGCATATTTTCAAATTTCATTCAATTGGAACCAGTATTTTTAAGAAATTATAACGGGTCAAATTTCTTCATTTTGTCACTCACTCACTCACCGATCATCAAAATTCTAAGGCACTTCTAGCAGACCTAGAAGCTTCAAATTTGGAATATAAGTAGTGTTTGGTGTATGAATCAAGGAAAAACTAAAAAATCTAGAAAAGACCGCAAAAAAAAAATTAAGCCCATACAGCCAAGTCTTCAGTTAAATTTTTCAATATTGGCTTTATTCGTAACGATGTTTTATTAGGGCAGTTATTATTATATTGCGTGCGAAGCCGCGGGTTTAAGCTAGTCCCATATAAATATAGGCGCATGGTAGTGCCCCTGCCAAATCGAGCAAAAAATGGGTATTCCCGTCATGAAAACACGTGTATTAAATTATTTATTAATGCAAAAAACGTACCTACGTGCGTATTCGTACTTAGTACGAGTGCGTAAGGTTGTATAATATATCTTAGAAAAACTATATACATATAGATATACATATATACAATAAGTAGAAGGTACCGAAAAGGAAAAAAATAGAACTGTCTACAAAATACAAAAAGAAATGAGATCCCATCAAAAACAATACTTGTCAAAAAAACCAAGTCTCGCAACTCAGTTGTTCTGCGGTAAAAAGTTGTGAGATCCATGTAATACCAAGTCGGTTATTAATTTATTCGGTTATAAATATATTGAGACTTGGCCATCGCACTAAATAATTGAATTTACATGTGTTTTCAGGCGATTGAATTTACACGTGTTTTCAGGCGATGGCCAATCTCACATCTCTTTACCGCAGAACAACTGAGTTGCGAGACTTGGTTTTTTTGACAAGTATTGTTTTTGATGGGATGACCCTTTACACCATACAATTAAATTAATATCTTCGGAGTTATCGACAAATAAAAACCATAGCGCGACAAGCGGCTGGGCCGGGCGGCGCCGCGGTGGCCGGGGCCCTATACTGACGCGACTCGCGTGATGTAAAATTAGGCAGAAGTTATCAATGTGGTATACATAGAGATATAGTAGTTTGTTTTTATGTATTTATTCTTTAATTTTTCAAATATTTTCGGAATCGAAAATAAAATACATTTAAAATACTCCACGTAGCATGAATTTATGTTACATTTAAATGTAATGAAATCCAATCCACATGTTCTACGACACTACGACAGAAAAAATACTACGGCTTATATGCTCTGCTACCCGTGCGAAGTTGGGACGGGTCGCTAGTATATATATATATATATATCGACCATACAAGAGTATTTTTTTGACCATATTGAATGCGCAAATGAAACTGGCCGTGTAGTCGTATAGTAGGTTTATTCCTTAAAAGAAATGCATTCATTCGTTTTCTCATTGACGTCATCTGTTCCGAAGATATCCCATGAAAAACGTAATATGTTACAAAGTGAGCACCTAACTAAAGAGGCAAATACTCTATATATTTTGGGATCCTTGTCCTACTGATTTTATAATAAAGTTATGTTCGAAGCAATTCAGACGAGGCCCGTTTTCGTGTTACTGACAAAAATGTGGCAAAAGTGAAACAATTTAATTTTAAAATAGAGGCGTATTAAACAATAGGAGATCATTACTGCTGTGGGTACTACGAAAGAATGCGTAAGTATCAACATGTCTCAGGTCAGTGCGCCCTATAGCGTCTCTACAATGTTGACTCCATTCGACATGGAGCGACGTATGAGATTATGCGAAGCGTTTTTAAAATTATAAGTTCAGACAAAAAGGTAGAAATTATTTTCATCAAGTTATTAAGTCAAGTAATTTTCATCAACACAATTTTCCTCAGGCAGCAATGGAAAGCCGACCCAAATAATTTGTTTAAAAGTGATGATGAAGATTCGTCTGCTGATCAAGTTGACCAACGTCAAATTTGCGACGCATGAGTTAAAATACTCAGAAGAGGAAATTTTATGTGCAATTTGTTTAGACACGGGAAAAAGTGGAGAGATGTGGTACTGATGCAGAACTTGCGGAAACTGGACCCATGAAGAATGTTCTGGAAGTGATAGTCCAGATTCTTATATTTGTACTTTTTGTTTGGATCCGTAAAATCTGGGTCATATGTTTTACTTTAATAATTTTATCTTTATTTTTCTTGTTTTTGTTTAAAAAGTTATTTTTTTTTATTTGTGTTACAAGAAATAGTTCGTAGTATCTAACTAAAATCACATTTAAACTATATTTAGTTTAACTTTTGCACAAGACTAAATATTATGTTTCCCATTTCCCATATAAGCGTGAAATGGGCTCCTATCACCCGCACGTGTCGGGTATGGGAGCGATTGACTTCTTTTGTAAAATCATACCTTAATATATGACTGTAGTTGATTCTAACTGTGATTAAAACATTGTTTTAAGAGTTCTTAATTAAAAATTATAAGAAGATTAATAAATGTGGTTTTTACAGTACAGTACAGAGCCAGAGCAGAGAGCTACCTAGTATAGCTGTCCAGAAATAATAACATGTCAACTGTAAATTAATGTCTATGTTCCAAAATAAAATTAAACTGTTCGGAACATGTCTTGTTAAAGTTTCACAGCTAAATGGAAAAACAGATTAGTTCCTTTCTAATTTCGTCCTCTCCGTCCGTCTATGTCACAGGCTTATAAGTTTGCCGTTCGCCACCTTTGCATTAAAGAAATTTCACGTGTAGGTATTTACATGTCTTATTTATACTCTGCGTTGACTTTATGTAGAATTAATCGAGTATAAAATAAATAAAAAATGTCAATAAACTCCCAAAACCAGTCCATTAACATTAAATTTTGTACAAGCAACAAAGCAAAAATTCCTCTGCAAGTACCATACTGGATGCCACTGAGAAAAGGGGTAAGATGAAAGTAATAATAATTAAGTAGTAAGTTTTGATATCAAAATATATTTTTGATTCAAAAAAGGTTTAATGAGTGCCGCAAGTGTATCTTGAAGATATCTTGGTTGTAGATAAAATTTATCTCTAACAATGCTCAACATTTCTGCTGATATTTTAAAATTAATGTACTAGAAGGTGAGATCAAATTGAATGGCCTCCAAGATCTCATGTTTAAACTTTTATGGTGCCATCGCAATTGAATTCCGTAGGTATATAGTGTTGAGATTTGAGACATTGAAATATCTATTTGCCGAAAAATTATGTTTTTTTTTCCATTTTAGGTCTTTTGCATATGTCTACAAACTGTATGCGCTTTTTGTTTTATCAACGGAAACGTATAAATGTGACTACAAACAATAATGTTTTGTAAGGATGACGCAGCTTCATACTGCACTGCGTTTGAAAATTGATCCCCGATTACATAGGTACCTACTTAGGTATAATGTAAGAGACATAATATTGGAACGAAGTTCTTTATCGCGCGTTCCGAAAGGGGGCTAGACGGAAAAAATTAAGACCTAGAGTTGTAACGACACTTTTTGCTATAGTTGTAAGCCGTGCAGCGTGCGCGTGTTTCTCGTGTTATTGTGTGTTTAGCAAGTGTACGCGTCATAACTTTAATAAATTTAAAAGCAAATTAAATTTTAATATTACAATATCAATGCGTATATACCTATGTATTTAGCAAGCCGTGCGTGTTCTAACCTATACGCTGTTGTGTTTATGAAGTCGAAAGTATATATATATATATATATACACACTCTGTTGTGTTTACAAAGTCCCGCGCATCTATGACGTGTACGAAAGAATAGACAGACAGAGTGTATATATATATGTGTGTGTGTGTATGTACATGTACAATTTTTTTGCTTTTTTTTTTATTTCAATAGCGAATCAAATAAAGCATCGACTACTGAGGTACAAACTATAACATCAAGGAAAAAGACAAATGCACAAAGATGTAGAGAATATCGTGAGAGAAAGAAATTACAAAATACAATGGTACAAAACATAACTGCAGAGAGATCAAAATATCAAAACCATTGCTACAGTTTCTAGAGGAAGAATTTGATTTAAGAATAAACAATAATCCAGCAGAATCAACAACAAAATATAATACTACCATCGATGCAGTTTTTTCAAGACATTTAAATAAAATAGAATCCCAAACATGTGTTTCCTACTTCAGTTACCATAAGCCAATTATTACTAAAATTGAGCCTACTGATTAAGTTTATATTACATTATATTTGTTAATAATAAAAAAAATATTATTATAACTTAAAAAAAAAATTTTATTACAATTCCTTCAGTAATTAATCAAAAGGAACTTCGTTCCATCCGGGTGTCCCTTGACACCTCTCAAGTTTTTATAAAACTAAGCGTGAAATATGATACGGAACGTAATGATACAGAAAAAGACAGCTATCTGTAAAGATAAAATTGGTTTGAAATACCCCTGGTCAACATAAATTAGAAGGAAATGCCTATAAGCGATTAAACAAAATTATTCTAATCAGGTGAATTTTAGTTCTTCACTTTCTACGCGCTAGTGCGACATCTGCCTTTTTTAATAGGTACATACAATACCTATCATTGACTTTAAATATTTTTTTTTATATAGACACTCCATCTGTCGTTAAATAAAAAACATTTTTATTTTTACCGAAACATAAAACAATAAAATAATAAGAGCTACTATAAAAAATAATCCCATTTTTTGTCTTTAACTGGCACTATTGACAGTCTCAACAGATTGAGATATTTGTATAAAAACCGTGTAACCTAATAAACTGTCTGTAGGTTTTGTTAGGGAAACGTCTGTCTAGTACGGCTATTTGACGGCAGATGGAACAAAATACACAAAAATATATCTTTTTATTGTTACGGATACATATCTACGTTTGCGTTAAAAAACAATTACCAACAACAAAAAATAATCCTCTTTGAAGCTTCAAACCGAGGTTATCAAAGATTTTTTGTCATTGAAAATGACTATCATATCCATTTCACGGGAGACGCATTTTTAGCCATAACTCCGAGGATATGGGGTCTAGCTAAGATTTTAAGGTCTTAAAAGATCAATAATTTAGTTGCGCATCGTATGACACCAAAATTTTGGAAATCAGTTAAGTAGTTTTCGAAAAAAATTAGAAAAATTAAAAAAATCGGGATTTTTTCGGATTTTTTTTACTAAATCCAAATTATTTCGAGAACGGGGACCGATATCAAAAATTAAAAAAAACAGTATCCTGGCCATTAATGTAGCTTTAGTTTGAGATCAAGTTTTTGGAAATCGGTTGATAATTGTAAGAGAAATTGTTTCCGAAAGATGAGATTTTTGGTCGATCGCTGGTGTTTGTGGATATAAGTTATTATATTTCAGAGGGTATTCATCGGATCACTTCAAAGTGTTATACAAAAGGTTAGAGGGCGTCGGTAGCTACAGTTTGAGACCAAAATTTTGGATATCGGTTGGAAATCGAACAAGAAATTTAACATCACATGGTAGATTTTATGGACGATCGGGAACTTGTTAACATTACGGTCATCGCCTTTCGGCCTGTATTCGTTCGAATGCTTCATTATCGAGTTCAAAACGTTTATGGATATCAGAGGCTGCAGTTTAAATCGTGGCAATGCCACGATTTCGTGGCAATGAAATAAAATAATCTGTGAAAATCGGATTTGAGTAGGTTCATTTTCAATGAAACCGATGGTTGCGGGGACTGCAAGATCTGTGGATTTTTGTTGTTTATGAGCTACATTTTCCGCGACAGGTGCGTTGCACTTTAGGGACGTTTTCATAATTGAAATTGCCCATTTGACGCGCATGATACTCTACTGCGCAGATAATAACATCTGTTCTGACCTACTAATAACCTACAAATTATAGTATAACAGGGGATTAAACCACTTGATTTGATAATCTATATGAAGTGAAGAGAAAACTTTGTACCCCTTTAAAATTATATTGCTGGTACGGAGGAGTGTGAGATTTGATACAGGTAAAGTATATATAGCAAAGGAGTGCCAAAAACTAAAATCCATATATACCTAATATATGTTACAAATACCTTCAAACATATAGGAGTTAATAGTATGTCGTTTGATGCAGTTTGAATTGGCTTACTCTCACATATTTATTATTGGTGGTTTCCAAAAGTGTATATTGCTTTTCAGTATCTTTTTCCGTTCCGTTTTAATTTTTTGTCAAAAGTTTTTAACTGGCTAAATTGATTTTACAATGGTAAAACATCAAAGACGATATTAAAGTCGAGATTCACAAAATTGAGTTAATACCATAGAATGAACGAATTTCAGTGCGGCAGGGTCAGAGGATAATGTAAAATAGATTACCTACGTTATTATAATGCTGTTTTCCTGGAGCTTTTGAAAAGCCTATTAACAAAAAGTGTATGAGAGATAGGGTAGACCGGGTACAATTGAAACAATTTTACTTTGTGAAATATCTATTAGAATTACCGAGTAAATATTTTGATCATATGAAGTATTGTCATCTGGCTTATGATTAAAATAGATTCCGTAGCTCTATCTAAATAAACTACGCCGCTATTACCTACTGAAGAGGGTCCAGGAAAATGGTTCAATTAACCCCAGGTGATGGACAGTTGAAACAGTACGTAGTATTAATTGGAACACTTCAGATGTCTTTTGAATAATTGAATATTTTAATAGGTTTAAATGGTTTCCTAAACTACACAAGTATCTATCTATTCAATAAGATCATGATAAATTGTCTTAGATACTAATTAATTACTAAAACAATGTCTTAGATGTAGTCATCTTATTATTATTTTATGCATCGATACCAGATGGAAGTTGAACTAATAATTAAAATTTTATATAATCAACATAGATTTAATGTATTAATAAGTTATAACGGCATGACAGAGCATAAAAAAGAGATTATCATGTTTCATACAAACAAGTTTCAATTATACCCATGTTTCAATCATGACCAAAGTTCCAAACAAGATCTATAACTGTAGATACCAAATCTATTCAGTTTTTTTGTTTTCAGATATAAATTAAGGTCTTTGCACATTGTTCGGTGACATGCTTTCTGTTTCTGGGCATCTAGAAAAGAAAGAAGTGGGTATTTTCAAAAAAATAATTTGTAGAAGGTATGTTTTGTTTAAGTTCGTGGTGCGGTACGGTTTGAACAGCGCAACGCTTAGAATGTTTAAAACGTCCACAGGCAAATTGTTTCAGCCGTACCTACCCATTTCATATTTTTCCTTTGAAGGTCAATATTTTACTCTAAAATACAACTTTAGCGTTTACCAATATCTATAAATATTGTTCGCAACAGGGAGCCGGAGGCCGAGCTGCGACCGTCGAGTGCATATAAACTTAATATGGATAAGATAGAGTGAAATAGAACGATTAGAATCGAGAATTAGGATAGTAATTTTTGTAAGCGAATTTTTGACAAAGTATGTATGTAAGGTTCAATTTGTGAAAATCGAATTAAGGTCAAAATATATAATACTATAATCGCCCTTAAGGAATATAGGTATTATTTCACTTGGTCCTTACATGTATATTTCAGGAAGTCATTGTATAGTCCAAAAATAATTACTCAAACAACGAATATAAGTATAAATATTACGCATATGTGAATAGTTTTGTCTCAAATTTATATCATTTTAGAAGGGGGTTAAGGCGTTCACCCCTTTCACTTACATCTTTGGTATGAGTAGATGTCGTATTTTAGAGTTAAGGTTGTGCATCTCCACCTACTCTAATACTCTGTGTTCTTATCACTCATACTCTAGCTAGCTGGTGCAAGATGGCGAGTTTCAGTCCGCGAAGTCCCTGCACACCGGTCATCACCTTTGCGAAATTACGTTTGACATTTTCGATACTGTGAAGTGACATTTCTGACTCTATTAAAAGCAAACACTGCTGTCAAATTTATTTACTCTATGTTAAGAGGGAGATTTTGGTTTGACATCTTCGTAGGGTACAGTACAAGTGGCGGCGACTCAGGGCAGCGAGCGTCATTATGCGCCTTGTACACCTTGCATGTAGGCCGTGTTGTTGCTATTCAACCATAGATGGCAATGGAGGCGAAAAAATAAATAATTCCAATACAACAATTGCATTCATTGTACGTATTTAAAAATATAGTTCACAACATGTTTTACACTTGACGCCTCGCAGGGCGATACCAATAAGTTAAATTCTCTATATAAAACAACTCTTAAATTAAATAAATCTTAATTCTAGTCTCTGGATATTCGCTTTGGCTTCAGTGGAGTCGCGTCGCGACCGTCTTGTCGGTGTCGACGCGCGCCTTCACTCGGGTCTGCTAATCTTTGGCCTCGCTTTACGTATAAAACTTGTTCATTTCTTCTTTGGTTCGCATTACTTTAAGTCGACACCTTGTGTGCACAGCAACGTAAAGCTGCATATGCAATGACTAGCTCTTCGAACTCTTGAGTTTAGTTACAGTGTCAGCTGTGACCCCTGCCTGCACGTGTGTCGCCGCTTCGTGACATGTACCGCTTTGCTACCTATTCTATTAAATTCGCATTTTTCCGGATAACGCCGACGGCGTTAACCAGGCCCTTACAACAAAACTCGTTATTTTGGTCCCTGTTTTAAAAAATGAAGTATTAAAACCACACTTTGAGTTGCAAAAATCTTCACGGTTAAGGCCATACACGTACGATCAAATCTACAACTTCACTTATTTCATTATGTCTTACAACATGTTCAATAGTCCATCAAAATATCCCGACGTGTCAGGCGGGGCGCTGCGGCGCCGACGCTAACGGTGGTAACCTGTAAAACATTACACAATAAGTCGTTCGCTGTTTGGTATAACTAATACGAAAAATATGTAATCGTTTTAAATAAAGAACCACTTTCGATAGAGAAGGACACATTAAAAAGACGTACCCGAGAGGGTGCCGGGGCCTGGGCCAGAGCCAGGGCCGGGGCCGGGCGCGGGTCTTGTGTGGGAGCCAATACTCTTGGGCTTGCGTTTGCGCGTCTGGATACCGTCCTTCTTCATGCTGAGCGGCCGGTTGACCTGCAAGAGCGACGGCGTCAGCACGTCTGGCCGGCGGGAAACGCTTGTAATCTCCCGCCGTCCGTATCATCCTTTAAACAAGCCTATCTACTCGTGAAGAGATAATTGATAAAGATTATTTATCTCATTATGAATATTCGCGGTCGCGTAATGATAACTCTCTATCAGTCGGTCGCCCCGGGGCTTTATCTCGCGAGATTAGATGAGACCCTGTGTTTTGATTTTTTTTATATAGGTCCAATATTTGCCGAGGAGTTCCCCGATAACCACACCGATTAGATACCAGGTAGCACGGGCTTACTCACGTTGTGCAGTTTGTAGTAGAGGCCGCACGCGTTGCACACCGGCTCACCGTTGTTGTTGCGACGCCACAGTGTCGTGTTGGAGGTGCGACAGTTAGCGCACGTCACTCCCACACGCCGATTGCCGTTGCTCGGCTAGAACAGGAACAGCTGTCAGAGCTGTTCACAGCTTCCTGCTGTTTGGCGCAGTCATTTCACTTACCAGTGCTTGCTGAGGTTTTGCCTTCTGTCCCTTGAGCGGCGGCCGGTTGACGCCGTTCATACGGTTGTAAAGGCCGCACGCGTTACACAGGTAGTGGCCGGTGCCGTCTCGTCGCCACAGTGGAGTATACGCGGCTGCGCAATTGACGCATTCCTTCATTTCCACTGTGGCCGCACCTGTACATCAAAATGAGTAATTTTTATGTTCCTAGTGGAGAGACACTGCATACTTGGGCCAGTAAACGAGACTTCATGTAAAGTATTGCAAAAAAATATATATAATAAAAGGAGCCACTCACCAGGGTCCAGGCCGTCCTCTATTGGGATGAAGTTGGTGGAGGTAGACCATGGCTGCCCTTGCGTGGGGTATCCGAGTGCGCTTTCTACAAGCACACCACCTGCATAGCCAGACACGGGCGCATACTCAACGGCACTACCGCCCGGCGAGCCGCCCCCCAGTTGATGCAGGTAGTCACTGCTCACTTTGTATTGAACCGCGTTGCCTTGGCTATACAATGTCACCTGTTGGCCACCTGGGCTGGCGGGTGCCTCGTATAGGGTCGGTTGAGACACTACTGCACCATAAACCAAATGCGGCGCACGTCCCGACCCGCCCAGCGCCGACGAGCCCAGCGTTGGGTCACTGCGGTACAACAGACCTGGTGGGCTGTCGTCTCCACGCACTGCACTCGTTGTGCCACCGCCCGCTCCGCCCGCACCGCCATATAATGTGTACGTGGCATAGGCGCCGGCCTGCTGGTACTGCGGACTGTGACCAGCTCCGTACGCTGCACCGTATGCGCCACCATGGACCGACGTCACCGGCTGCAAACTGGCATACGTGCCTGGCTTGTGCTCGAGCGGTGCCTCTCCGCGCGACTCGTACTTAAGCTGATGGTAGGCGACACCACCTGCGTGTTGAGCAAGTGCTGTCGTCTGAATCATCTCCATTGTAGACGGGGAGCCAGCTAGCTCTCCCTGATAGCCGTGCGGCGAGCTCGCGCTACCTGCGCCTGCATCGCTCATGAGCGCATAGTGTGCACGCTCTAACGCCGCTGCATCTTGGTAGCGTGATTGCTCGAGATGATCGGGTGCGGATCGGCCCTCGCTGGCATACGCTACATGTAGGGCATGCGCATGACGCTCTTTATGGTCGTGCAGCGTCAATTCAGCGTGCACAAGCTCCGCATCCGACGCACCGCCATCTTGCAGTAATGTTCCGCCTGCGTACCGCAGCGGGGCGGTGCGTGTGTACGATCGCGCGTTCCCGGCAAAGGCGGTCGAGGTGGCGGGGGTGGGCGCGGTCGCGGCGAGTCGCTCGTAGGCGAGGTAGCGCGACTCCTGTGCATAATGTAGCGCACGGGCGGCAGCCTCGTCTTGGGCGGCCGCATTATCGAGAGGCTCGTCTTTGACATCATCAGCGGGTGCGGGCGGGGGCTGGGGGGCGCGGTCGTCTGGAGCGTCGTCGGTGGTTATGTGTCCAGCGGCGGTTATCGTGCGCACGAGGCGGCGGCTGGTGATCACAGAAGGCTGGTCGCCGCGTGCCCCGCTTTCCCCCTGAGGCTCGGAGCCATCTATAACTGTGGTAGGGGGTGCGTTGGGCGAAGCCGTTCTGCTTTCGGATTTAATAAGCCGCAGCGCCTGCTCGTCACCGGCTTCTTCGGGCGAACGTTGCTGTTGCCTTTGCTGGTTTTGTTGCTGAGGTTGCTGTTGTGGATGTTGTTGTGGATGCTGTTGTGGATGCTGTTGTGGATGCTGTTGTGGATGCTGTTGTGGATGCTGTTGTGGATGCTGTTGCTGATGCTGTGTCTGATGTAGTTGCTGATGCTGTTGCTCGTGTCGCTGTTGCTGTTGCTGATGTTGCTGCTGCTCATGTCGCTGTTGCTGTTGCAGCTCATCTACAGTTGACGTCTCCATACCTGGAAAAATTAAAGCAAAATTTTTGAGTATGGAACAAGAACAAGCGGAACTGAAGCAAATTATAAGCAATTTGACAGATCGACATCGGTTTGGCAGTATTTCTTTTGCTCACGAGAATAGAACAAAGTAATATAAAAACTTGAGAAGAAAGAAATAACTACATAACGTTGAAACACGCAGGTAAACCTCAGATGAACCGCCATCGTAGGAGCGGCTGAGACTGTCCGGCACACGAGGTGAGGTTGTGTGGCGGAAGCGCTCTAGGCCCGGAACCTCCCTATTAGGCACCGGCGTGTTTGTTGGCGGCGCCCGTCGGCCGTTGACTTGACCGCGCCCGCTGCGTCGCGTGCCCGGTCAAATAAAAGTGATCGCCTTTCTGTTGAAACTTTGCAGAGTTCGCGAATTGGGGCAAAGTAAACACCGATATTTGAAATATGCTCTTTTTTTCTAACCGAATTAGCGCATTTCCGTGTTGAGATTTTTATTTCGCTAAGCAACGACAGAAAGCATTAGCTTTAGCTGGCCAGTTAACAGTATGTACAATAGTCTAATGTGGTTGTAGCTGCCTAGAACCAAATAAAAGAATTAAATAATTATTGAGGCATTCATGAAAATAATCAAAAATAACATATGTGTTACCTCGATTGGGAAATTAAGATTTTACAACCATGCAAAACGATAAGAGATGTTTTCAAAATTTTAATTCTAAGTGAATTTTAAATCGGTGCCAAACAAACAATTAATGAAGATCATTAACACATTGAAAACGACATATCCCGCTGCCATTGTTCTATATATAGTAATAATATCTCTATATCGGATTTTATATCCGCGAGCTTATATAAGCGAGTTAAACAAAAATTACAAATGTCAACAATAGTCAACACAATCAAATAACTCAAAATGACGAAAGGTAAAAATGACAATAAAAATAATTTAGAACTATCAAATAAATCAAAGGAACGGAAAGTAAAAAATAATTTAGATTAATAATTAAAAATACAACTAAACACACAAAATATGCAAAATAAATAATTAATAAATATATAAAATCGGAATTACAAAATAATTAAAATAATATATAAGCAACGGGTGATAATATGGCTAATGGAAAATAATTTCAGAACCAAAATATGATGTCAAAATCTCAATATTATTTTTCCCTAATTAATTTTTTGTTTGTTTGTATGGCGCTGACTCAAAGTAATTTATTTATTTATTTGGAGAAAGAACAGTTAAAGTTAAAGTTACATATACATGCAGTTAGTTAGTCACATTAGTTTAAAGGCTTAGTTATTAATATTAAAAAGATTTAGTTTTCCCCTTTCAGTTTTTAAGCGACTTCAAAAAAGAAGGAGGTTACTCAATTCGACCGTATATATGTTTTTTTTTTTATTTTTTTTATTTTATGTGTGTTCAGGGATAACTTCGTTGTTTATGAACCGAATTGGATGATTTTTTTTTTTGTGAAAGGGAGATATCTCCGAAATAGTACCATGTTAAGGAAACCAGGATCTGATAATGGCATCCCAGAGAAATCGAGGGCAACCTTCGAAAATCGTATTTTAAAGTATCGTATTTTAAGTATTTTGATAAAGTACTACTACTAGTACTATTTAATGAAGTCGAGAGTCGATCCGATGATGGAGCTGAAAGCCAGTCGAGGAAATTCTTCAACGACTTACAGCAATTACCTGGTGTTTGGACTTGATTCATTTCTATTGATGAGATCTTTGCACCCATATGGATTATAAGTGCCATTACAGGTCTGATGATGGAGACCATACACAATCGAGGGAACTCCTCAACGATTTACAGCAATTACCTGGTGTTTGGACTTAATTCATTTCTATTAATGAGAACTTTGCACCCATATGGGTTATAAGTACCATTACAGATCTGATGATGGAGACCATACACAGTCGAAGGAACTCCTTAACGATTTATAGCAATTACCTGGTGTTTGGACTTTATTCATTTCTATTGATGAGATCTTTGCACCCATATGGGTTATAAGTGCCATTACAGGTCTGATGATGGAGACCATACACAATCGAGGGAACTCCTCAACGATTTACAGCGATTACCTGGTGTATGGACTTAATTCATTTATATTAATGAGAACTTTGCACCCATATGGGTTATAAGTGCCATTACAGATCTGATGATGGAGACTATACACAGTCGAAGGAACTCCTTAACGATTTACAGCAATTACCTGGTGTTTGGACTTAATTCATTTCTATTGAAGAGAACTTTGCACTCATATGGGTTATAAGTGCCATTAAAGGTCTGATGATGAAGACCATAAACAGTCGAGGGAATTCCTTAACGATTTACAGCAGTTACCTTTTGTTGGGCTTCCTTCATACGGTTGAATATGCCAAAATGTTCAGTTCGCACAAAAATAATAATTAAGATTTAAGTTTTACATAGGAATACCACTACCTACTAGGCATGCTGATGCGTCAATTTGACACTTAATTTACGTTGCGTAATCGCGGTGCTGTCTCATTAGAGTAGCGCGTTTAGTAGCCCCACTTATACTAAATACAAATAAGTTGCAGATGCGTTCAACTAAAAATTGAAAAATAAAATAATTTTCAAAAAAAAATAAAAACCGATTTCAAAAACATAAACTAAAAAGTTAAAAATAAAATTTTCACTTTAAAGAAAGGAGCATTAACAGGCAGCATATAGTTAATGAAGTCGGTGCCAACTCAGACACTTTAAATGGGTACTTACCAGGTAATAACAATTACAACAATGATATATTTATAACTATAACAAAAATAGAACACAATTTAAAGTGTCTGAGTGAGTAGGCACCGACTTCATTAACTATATGCCGCCTGTTAATGCTCCTTTCTTGAAAGTGAAAATTTTATTTTTAACTTTTTAGTTTATGTTTTTGAAGTCGGTTTTTTTTAGTCGGTTTGATTTGTTATTAGGCATTGTTTACTTTGAGGTGCACCTCATTCAATAAAAAGGAATCATCTAAATTTTACTACTTTGTAAGAATTTCCTCTTTTTAAATGTTATAAGCGGTGATTTTATTTTTAAATTTAAATGGGACCAATTGTGGTATAGGTTATATAGGTGTATACATAGAGAGGAACTGAAGAACTTCTTCTTTTTTCATTGGTTAAAAATACTTTATTTTGAAAAAATAAGGCTGGTGGTAGCAAGAGTATACCGGTATTTGTGTGTAAAGTTTGAAACTGGACTGCAACGCAGGAACTCTGATAATTAAGTTGGTAGATAAATCATCTTAACATTATTGTTTTAATCGTTTTTTCAAACCCTAACGAGTACTGTACGGTAACGCGCCTACTCCACGCAATTTAAATCACAAACATTAGAAGACTATAATTATATATTTAGCATCTGTAATCAGTTTACTTATGCATCTTTAGACCAAAGTTCAGAGACGATTTTGTCGAAAATGGTGTGATCTAAGAAAAGAGAGCAACCGTATAACTCGCGTCAAGACTACAATTTGTATAGGTACAAAGCTTACTGATGCATTATAGTGAACAAATCAACACGCTTAAGACCCACTTAAAGCGGAAAAAAAATACTGGCGGGTTCTCATCGGTCAGTTTAATGTACCGAATTGACAATTTCGGCAAACATTTTAATTTTGATTTGTTTATACACCTTTCTACCATTTTTCACAATTGTTACATTAGGGAATGCCGTAAATTATAATATTTTTAAATCCATTTCATTGCTTTGCGTTTAAAGTCTAGTAAAAACTTACAGATAGTTGTTTCGGCCAAGTATATTGTTAGTTGTTTTGGTCTACACAGAATAATAATAATAACGTATACATCACGACAACGTCTAGGCCCCAAACTAAGCATTAGCTTGTGTTTTGGGTACCAAGCGAAGACACCACATACATATAACAACCAAGACCCGGTACCAGTATGAATATTCAACAACCCGGGACCCCTAGCTGCGTAGGCAGGGCCGCAGGCGAAACGGTCACGTTTCACATACTTAAGTATTCATTATTTATGGAATGATTTTGTTAATTTTAAAACAAATTATTTTATAAAGATTCAATCTCTGGTGTGAAAACCTCCTTTAAATTATTTTTCTTTCTTCTCTGCTCCTAACAATGATATATATGTAATTCACGGATAACAATCAACAGTGCACCATACAGTGTACAAGTACACTATCACAGTGTGAAAATACAATTCACATGTATCAGTGCCCTACCTATTACTTACAGAAGAGCACTACTTGCACGGAAAGCAATATGATGCAGATGTATTCAAAAACAGTAAGTTCAATACAAAATTAAGGGTAATATCTTAATATTCGCGAAATGTAACTGATTATGTTTCATGATCATTCAAATATGTTTTGATGTAATGTTTGTGTTCTGTAATTGTTGTTTTTCCGAAGAAATAAATAAATGCTTACTGAGAACAATATCCAACAAAACAAATTTACTGAATTATAAAAATAATAATATTTATTAGGTCCATATTCCATACTTATGAGTATTAAAAATTACAAGATATTATATCAAAAATACAAATTAACACTCTATTGTTATGTGGCCAATACAGCTTTTTAAATAATATTTATTGATGTTACATTTAATTTAATGTCTGTTTTAGTAAATTTTGAGGTATTTTAAATAAAATTTTGCTTAATAAGGCTGAAAAATTCGTTAGATCCGTTACCTACTAGTTTTCCAACAAAAGTCCTTCATTCTAGTCCCACATCTCTTCGTTTTCCTATATTACGATGTTATTTTAAAATGCTTTAATTTTCATATGAATTGAGCTTTTTACCCATCGTAATATAGGAAAACGAAGAACAACAACAACTGTTAAGCAAATGCCAAAAGGTGATCTTTCAAGCAAAGCTAATATTGACTAATCTATAAAGTCTGAATCGATCCCGTGTGGCCCCTTCTTTGGGAACAGAAGAGAAATCTAGTTTCTTCGAAGTTCGAAAGTTTCGTCATGGCTTCCATTCTCCCATCCAACATAGGCATTTGCAGCTGTAGTTTTTATCTAAAATAATTTCATACAATTCCTAATTCGAGAAACAACTTCTGTTTCTTCAGTATTTCTTCACGAAAAAACTGGAGGGGGGGGGGGAGTACCGCTGCATATCCGTACTTTTTTTTCATGAAAACGTCTTTCTGAGGCATGGTTCTACGGCGCCTCTCCTGACGCTTCTTGCTTTCGTATTTGGACATTATTCAAAATAGCCTATTTTTTTGTGTTTACTAAATCACCCAGGACAAGTTTTACTCGACGATTTTAAAATATTTCTGATCACCTAACTTTATAGAACATCTCAAGTTCTACTTAGAATAGATATAACGAAAACCTACAACTAAAGCTTACCTACTATAGCAAACTTTGGCGAGAATGAGTATGAGAGCTTCTCCAAAGACGTTGAAAATAATAAATGATAAATGATCATATAAATATTACAATAAAATAATTTTGACCACTATGCTGGCTTTACAAAGAAACGTTATTAAAAAAAAATGATTGTTGGTCACCTAAATAACTTAATTTCATTCCAGAGTCCAAGCAGCAGTTTCGTGTTACAATCTTTGATTCATATGACTACGAGGAAAATAAGCTCTAGACATAATATATATTATAATAATAAGATATAACAGTAACTTATAATAAGTTATATTGTGTAACAATGAAATTGTTTTATAAGGAACAGATGGTTGTATCATTTTCATCTAACTTAAGGGAATAAAAACAAGTGTCAACTAATGCTTATGTGTAACTCTTTTGTACTACTTATCCCTGCAATGTGTTCTGTCCTCTTCTTTTTTTCTAAAGTAACTTAGTTTATTTCACACTTTTTAGTTTTATTAATTGCCATTTACTTTAGTTTTGGTTACAGCCTAGCAAAGATTAACATACTGTCTTTGCTTTAAACACAGTTTTTTAGTTTATGTCGAAATGGTAGCATAGAAGGGTTATAACATATATATATCAGGAATGGACTTTTTATTAGCTTTCATTTGATACCCAGATTGCTGTAATGACAAAACAAAATTGTATTAATGCCCCCTCTCTATTTTGATTCGCAGAATCTATTTTGAAATATGTAATACCCTACGCCGCTTTGACAATAAAGACCAATCTGTATAACCACACCTTATATGTTCAAATCTATCAAGCCATTTATAGGCTACGAAGCGTGCCAAAAAAATATCTGGGGTACATATCTACATACGTACTCTCTAAAAACGTCGAGTGAAAATAATGTTTTATTCTGTAACAATTAGATAATATATAATTTAATAATAACGTTATTGCATTGACAAAAATCTTCATGTGGATTATATATAAGTAGTAGCGTAGGCTGTTAAGTGTAGGCAATGAAAATAAGTCTTTTTGGCTTATGACACCATTGCACGATATTTTATGAGACATATTTCAAAGTAAGGAGCGTTTTCGTGATGCTTATACGTGTATTACCACCAATTGCTTTTTGGGAGATCGCATGTGAAGAAAATTTTTGAGCCTACGTAATAATTTAATATCACAACATACAGGCACGTACATAGAGATACCGCACCGTGACCACAAAAATGTGAACAAATAAAATACGCCGCAGATTTTAGCAGACAAAAAATATGCCACTTGATGTTTTGACATTTCTAACGAGAAGAAGAATTTAATGTAACGCATAAGTAAAATCCGTACTGGAAAAGCAAATAAAGATTCTGAAATTACAATTCAAATATAATTAAACAAAATATTTAAAACAAACTAGGATAATAAAACGTATGACCTGTCTAATCTTGCCATTTGGTAATTTGTTCGAGTTTCGCTTATTTCGAATTATGACCATCTTGACAATTCTACAATCACAAAATGATTTTTGTTTCGTGATATGGTTTACTCGTAATAATTTAGGTAGTTAATTAAATCGACAATAATATATTGTTCTTATTTTTTTATTTTGTCGCATTTTCCAACTTACGGGCGCTGATTAAAATTTAGTTCATATGTGAATGGGGAATCTATTATATGTTAATCTAATATAGGTATAAAATAGTGTTCACCAAAAGAAAACGGACGAAAAGTATAGTTGATAGAATAGGTGCACTTTTAGACAAAATTTACGTTTGCACATACGTTGCTATTTAAATAGCAGATAGATAATATTTTATTCGTTACTATCTAGAATTGTACCAAATTCTAGGTTGAGACAAATTAAAACAGCTGAACGTAGTAGGTATACGTAGGTAGTGAATTAACGTTTCGCAAAGGCTAAATTTCAAATACAAGTTGGGTTATGCGAGACGTGTTTGTCTATTGAAGAAAAATGGAATTTTTATTTTAAGTTATCCTCGGTTTATATATAAATCACTATATGAAAACTTTCTGTCAACTAACAATACTATGATGTACCTATAAGGATGGTAGAGCAACGCTTGCCGACGGACGGATACCGTAGGATACCTACTACACCTTCTGTATTGCATCTGTCAGTGTTCATAAAAACAGTAATTACACAAAAGAATATTGCTTCTAAATATGCGAGCCTATGGAAAAACAAATATTTAGTGCATTTAGAACGTGGCGAGCGGTTATAGAGTTACAGATCTCGTGCCTGCTCCACACATTGGCTAAGACAACTCGAACGCCACACGTGGGAAGTTGGCTGGTCAATTTGTGGTGGTGGAAGCCTACTGTACTTACTTGCTTACCTTAATTGAACGTCAAGAACAAACGATCGGAGCAAAAATCAATTATCTAAGCCTATTTGTTTGGCCCTAACAGAAAAAACTAACAATCCGTTTGGTGAATTTTCAAAGTACATTATAATTATAACTGAAACTTACTAATTATCAAGGAAGAGGTCTCACGTACGTTGCTCTGCTGCGAATAGGGGCAACGGGCTCCAGTGTACTCGAAGGGTTTCGAAAGGTCCAACTTAGGGCGGGGTGGTCCGGGGAGAGGCGTCGCAGGTACTAGCGCAGCGCCGGCGCGAGTGGCGACGTGACTGTGCCGCATTTTCCCGGCTGACGAGCGCGGGGCAAGGTGCGGGGCTCGGTAAGCTTTCCGCGGTGTTTGTGTGTGCGTGCGATCGTATGGACGACACCACACCTGTGGTGTGCGTGCATTGACGCCCCGCCCACACCCCGCTCCCTGCACCCCGCGGCGCTCAATGCTTTACGATACACGTTGATATCACTGTCTATAAAACGCTTAGGCAGCCCTCACATTTCATAGACGATGTTTGAAAATATACCTAATCTCTAAACATCTACCTGGTCGTAATTAAACCGAAGCGAGGTTGAACAATATAAATTAGTTCAGTACTATGTACCGCTTCTAAGTATGGAATGATGAAACTTAAAGGATATACGAACGTGTGGCCGTATGCGGTGTGGCGACCTCAAAACGATTTCGACCGATCTATGTAGGTACGAATATAATGTACAAATCAGAAATATAGTTACGTATTTCTAGCCTAAGAATCGTGGCGATCGGGAGGAGGGCGCAGTCTTCCCTACGAGGGTGTTAAATAAAATAAAAGGCCCTATTTGTTGTGGCGCTATCTAATCGGGCCGCTTCATCGATCACTCGCAACTCCGATAACTGATAACACCTGATCCTCGAAGCCAATTACATTCGCATGTGATGCATGTGTGCCTAACGCGGCCTCGTGGCCCAACACCGATACTCAACCGGACCTACTTTGAACACTGCCAATTAATTTATTAATTCACAATACATTTATTTAAACACTGTGACTATGTCACTGCTCCACTTACTGCTATTATTATTAAGGTATACCTATTATAATATGAACGTAGTGTTTAAATCATCAAAAGACATTAATTAAACTATGGAAAAGAGTAGTCCTTTTCAGAGTTGCGAGTGCACACAGGCACAACCATTCAGTGTGAGTGGAAACTTTTGTCATTTTCCAACGTGCGTCGTATTTACATGAGAATTACACTGATTAATGTACTTCAAGTCGAACTAATAGGCTGCCAGAATTAATCAATAGATGAGAGAATAATTTATGTGAAATTAGGTCAAAATTTAAGAGAGTGATGCTCCCTGTAATCGCTAAGAAATCTTTTTTAGGAGCGTCGTAGGTAAATTTCGTAGTTTAAGGACGAAGATGGAATCCTTCACGGGGTCTGCGTATTTAAATAAATGGTTTGTTAGAAGATCGCTATCAATGTTTATTGTTTATAATTACTGGTAATATGTTCAATAAATTTGTTTATGTAAGTCGTAGGATGATTTGATAATTCGAATTTTTGCAAAAACCCTAGGGATTTTGGAAAAAAACGGATAATTAGACAATGGTGAAAACATTTCTCAATTTTATTGGAAAAAGTTAGGGTTTTTACAAAAACACTAGTCGCTATAGTAATACTCCGAAACGAAACGTTAGCTATTGTGAAATAATAACGCTGATTGGCCGTTCGGAGCGCCCAAATCGAGATCTCCTGTGATTGGTTGACGTTTTAAATGTTAATGACGCACATTGTTTTGTTTATGTTTTTGAGAGCAACTCAGCAGTCTTTTGTTTTAAATGTGGTTAAAAGTGTGGAAAAGTTTCTATAAATTTATATTGTTATTTCTAATCCTTCAAAACTCAATGAACTAATATTTCAAAGCTCACAGGGTAAAACTAGAAACCAATCAGATTAGGTTTTGGTCAGTAAGTAAAAATCTAGCCAATCAAAGTTAAGGATATTCAATGTAACTAGAGCGACTCGCTTTTTTGCAAAAACTCTAACTTTTCCAATGAGATTGAGAAATGTTTTCGCCATTGTCTAATTATCCATGTTTTTGCAAAATCTCTCGGCTTTTCGCGAAAATTCGAATTATCGAATCATCTTGCGGCATGGCATGTCTCATTTCTTATCAAATATCGCATTTGCAACCTAACGTATAAGTTTAACCAATTCGAAAGCCTGTTTCATCGTGATGCATGGAGTGTGTCCCACAACCTAAATATGTGCCCTCATTTGTTGGCAGAATACGGATAATGTAATTATACCAAAAGGTTTCCATATAAAGTATTCGTGCTTGATAAACCGAACGTTTTCGTCAACAATCATTGGCAGCTCATAATCGTCCGTACAGCCGCAAAAGTACGACACATCGCTAAGAAGTGCCTAAATCGAGACAATCGGTCGCTCGATCGGCACGAGTTATCTTATCGGAAATATTGAAGAAAATCACCCACCTGAATTGTCAGTAAAACACCTGTCTGTGTTATGTGCCTATGGGCCAATAACTTTATTTCATTTAAACGAAAATATGCTAAGATTTGACGCTATGTTGAATTGAATTTCTCGACACGTGTTCTTACTATTTGCAAGCAAATTAAATACTTGAATTGAATAACTACATAAAACTGAAATGAGGTTAGTTATTTTTATATGTTAAGTATTACAATACAATACGGGCTTGGAATAACATTTTGATTGAAATTTTGTTCGGGTTTTCTATAGAAAATCGAGCCAAGACCCAATTTTTACCTGGTGTTCGGTGGTAAAGTGAAATTACGAAATGGGCTTGAATTACCTATATGTAAATAACCGATCTATTATGTAACGTGATCCGGAATGAGGTCGAAAAACAGAAATCACTTTCCATCACATGTTTACAATTTTGATTTCCGTTCGAACCGGTCCCGATGCCTGTTTCGGTTTGTAATACAATTCCATTCAGCTTATTTGGATTCCTAGTCTATATTTCGTATTGGTTTCAGTCCTAGTTCTCATTTTGAGTAAGAACGTATCACTACTTACCCTGCTTACTTACTCTACCCTGCCCTCCTAACCCCTTGCCCCTCTCTCGTAAACAATCCTCCCTCTATATTCCCTAAAAAGTCTTTTCTTACTATACGTATCTATTACATTACATAGGAACAATGCATTTTTAACAAATCGCCAGTGCCAAGATAATTCGCAAAACGGACACAATCGTCAATGGCGTCTGCGTTCGGGTCGCGCGTTCAGCGATGTGCGACTTCTTCCCCCACCTCACCCCGGAAAGCTAGTTTGAAAATAAAATATTGCGTTACTCGCTGATAACACAGCTTTCTATAATTGAAAATTGTTTTTAAATCAGTGTACAACTGTGTAGCCCACGTGACCGAAGCTGTGGGCAAAAACCTAGTATCTTTATTAGTTATAGCCCGTGTGTTATTCTGGTGTGTAAACTATATTACTGTAATGTTTCATTAAAATCCACTCCGTAGTTTTTGCGTGAAAGAGCAACAAACATCCATACATTACAAACTTTCGCGTTTATAATATTAGTAGTTACTAGGATATAAGTACTAGTATCTACAAAATTGTTTAACTTATCCAGTTACGACAATCAGTATTAAAAAAAGTCGTATATCATTTCCACTTTCAAGATAAACGTTTAGGAAGGTTATGGTTTGGGAGGTCTCTTTTAGTAGCTACCTCACATATCTCTAATGACAACTTACGTCAATAGGCTGAACGGTGACTACGTGATTTCTTTACAGCTCAGCCTAATACTGACACACGTTCCCACTGAGAAGCGGTTTCCCAGAACATATAGTTTTTAGGAGTGGCTGAAGTGAAACTCTAGTCATATAAATATATTATGGTATTAAATTATGATAAACGTCTTAACTGACTAAATATAATTTTAGTATTTGTTCCACTTTTCTACTTTATGAATGAATATGAGTAATACCTAAAATCGTACATACTTGCAATACTAAAGGAAAAAGGAACCATTTTGGTAAATTCCAAAAAAACCGTCAAATTCTAGGAAATGTTCAGATTATCCAATTCCTCCGATCAGCTGCAAAATCGTAGTTGCAAACCGAGAGATCAAAGGGAATTTCTGAGGCAATATTAATATTTATATTATTAAATATAATATTAATACGAAAAGTAGTTGAAAATTAAGCAAATTCACAATTTTCTCCAAAAGCTTCATTTGCTGCAATCAATTTAATTGCTCAATTTCTTCAATGTCTCCAGAGTAGGATTACGCCACGCACAGTTTTTGCAAATTTATCTCGAAGATTTTTCTTAGACTTGTGAACCATTCTCAAGGTTTACGAAATATTATTTCCGGACATGTTTCTGAACCGTTGGAAAAAAATCGACTATATAGGTATTTATTGTTCAGTTATGATTTGGCTTTGGTTTATACGAAGCGTGTAAGGAAAAAACATAATACAACTTTATCTACGAGTAGAGCAGACAAGGCACGCTGGCGGCCCCTCCGATACAACTGCAAACATTCGTCCCATACACAGGCTATTTGGTTAATGTTCCTTTTTTCAAAGAGTATCCAATTTGATATCTTCTTCTAAATCAGATATAATAATTAAACTCAATAGAAAAAACATAATTTGAATCACAGGTATGCTATCATGGGTTGCAAACAAATTAAAAAAAAAAAATGGATTGAAAAATTGTGCACTGAGAGTGTATAAATGTGCTTTGAAAGATGTGGTGAATAAAGTAGAAAACGAGTGCGTCTCGAGTCAAAAAATTCTATCATTTCTATAAAGTTATTATCAACACGAATACTTATGAATGGGGATTTTACTTTTAGAAAATATTTCTAAATTGCTTATAGACTAAAAAAGTTTTTTTCAAAATGTCAGACTTATTTTTGGCGGCGATCAACTTTCATAGTGACAAGTGATTTTTTTGGATTATCGTAATTAATGTCATGATTAGACCAGAAAAACGTGTGTATGTTTAGTGTTTACGACTTTTAATAAGTTTACAAAAATATGAGTTGGCATAAATATGACCACTGTTCCACAAACACTATATAATGAAAGTAGAAAGCGTTGTTAGTTAGATTTGAACATACAACCGTGATACTTTGGTATCAATCAAATGTAGGTAATTTTGTAATTTACGCTTATAAAACTAGATTAACGCGATTATTTCGACTGTTTTGGAAATACACTAAGAAGATTGTTTTAAATATTGTATGATTTCTGGATGCTTTGAGAAAATATATTTCACACGACAATTTTGTGGATTACGTAGATCAGTTCATAAGCACAGCAGATGGGCCTGCAGACTTAGTAGGTACCTACTAAGGGTGGCCTCCGCTGGCCTGATACTTGAATCTATCATTTTTTTTTTATTAACTTTCCGCCCACGGCTTTGCTCGCGTGGACTATACAATTGTACCGGGACAGTTAAAAGAACGCGACGCTGTTAAAACTTTCTAGAACATTCTGAAACTTAACTATCTAAGAAATCTCTATACCTAATTTCATAAAAATCCATTTAGCCATTTTAGCATAAAGAATAGCTATCCCGCAAGTCGGTCCTAAAATCAGTCAGCCATTTTGGAGATTAACCAGAACACACAGACAGACTAACAGACACTACAATTTTTTATATGTATATAAAAAAATTGTTTTTCACTCCCGACAACGCCCTCATTATGTTTGCAAAATTTCAGAAAAATCGGATCAGCCGTTTCGACGATTAGCCTTAACAAACAGACAGACAAACACACAGACAAAAACCAACTTATGTCACTCCTGATAGGCTCCTTTTAATGTCTGCGAAGATTCATTGAAATGGTTAAGTCGTCTTGAAGATGCGCCGGAACAAAAAGACAGACAGACAACCACACGGACAAAAAATTACCTATATCACTCCTGACAACCTATTTTTAATGTCTGCATAGTTTCATTAAAATCTTTAAAAATTTAGCTCGAACATACATATAGACAGACAGACATACAGACAGGCAAACAAAAAGTAGCGTATGTCACTCCTCACATCCGTCTTTTCACGTCTGCGAAGATTCATTAAAATTGGTTTAAATGTTTTAGAATTTAGTTCGAACTGACAGAGATAAGGCCAGACATTCCTGATAAACTTCTGATCACATCTGTGAAGTTTCATTGAAATCGGTTCATATCTTTCGAAGATTAGTTTGAATAAACAGACGAACGGACAGACAGACAAAGAAAAAGTATTGTATGTCACTCCTGACAATTTTTAATCACACCTTTGAAAGTTTCATTTAAATAAGTTAAGTCCTTTCGGGGATCAGTTCGAAAAACAGATGGACGGATAGACAGACAGACAAAAAGTAGCCTATGTCACCCATAATATTGCCTTCTACACGTCTATAAAGTTTCGCTGAAATCTGTTTAGCCATTTTAGAGATTAGCCGGAACACAAAGATAGACGGACAGACAGACCGACAAAAAGCAACCTATGTCATCCCTGATAACGCCCTCTGCACGTCTGCGAAGTTTCATTAAAATCGGTTTAGCCGTTTCGGAGTTTAGCTGGAACAGACAGACAGACACTTCAATTTTATTAATATAGATAGAAGATTATTTTTACCTCTATAGGCATTAAACATGCCAAGATTTTTTCTTGTGGTTCTACGACCTCGGTATAGTTGTGCCGATCTGAGAGGTGGCAAAATATAGGTAAAATAGATTAAAGGTACTTAATAGCTATAAATCAGTTTTATAAAAGTTTGTCTCGTCTTTGTGCTCATATATCGAAATTTGTTTTGGCATATTGTTTTTGTAACAATTCTTGTAAATTTTTATTGGATGTTTATCGCCAGTATCGGACGTTATCATTTCCACTTTTCTGCGAACTGTCACTTCAACAGTGGCAAGCGGACATTATACAAAAACACGGATCTGTGGCTTTCTGTTGTACTGACACATTTTATCGTCCTCATTTTTTGGCTGCGGTCGGAGAGCCGAGAGAGGGATGGAGCGAAAGGGCGTGCGCTTTGCGTCAAGGCTGTCCATATCCGATCCGATTAAACGTACTTACCCAATTCCCGACCGTCGAAACCCAGACGTTCTTTAAAAACCATATACCTACATTATATGAAACGTTTGAAATGAAAACGCCGAATTTACTAAAAACAAAACATTATATAAGTTTTGAGACACGTGAAAAGTATGCGACATACTTTCATAATTTATATTATATTTTACTAAAGAACGTATGCACAATTATTCACTATGCAAATTTCCATCCGTCTATAAACCAGCTCTGAAAATATTCATTTCAATCTTCTGATAAGTCAGGAATGGCCAATTTGTAGTCACCGCGTGTTTGATACGTGAAAAAATTTCGTATTATTTTGCTCCTTGACAATTGTTAATAAAAAAAAATCGCGGCGAATTTAGTGTCGTGCAGGCACAATTCCTCTAAGCTCAGGTTTTGGTCGTTTATCCTGCTCAGCTTTGAAAACTTTTGGCAATGCAACTGCCGTATAGCATTTTCAATTAACTTATCTACAATTTTCTACTATTGATGTCGCAACGCAGATTCTCTAAAAAAAAAATTAAAATTTTTTTTGCCAATTTTACAAGGAACTCACAATTTTGTTGGTAATTTGCCATTTGGAAACACCCATACCGATAATCGCTTTTTTGCTTTCCGGATCATAATAATATATCCAGTAATGATTTCAGAAACAAAATTTATTGTCAAGTTTTCGAAACGTAGTCACATTTGTCGGCACCAATCTACGCGGGCTTCTTATTTTCCCATTTCGGAGGGCACACGTGTTATTCTACGACAACCATTTCTTCACGCCAAGATGTTCATGTAAAACGGTATAATATAATAACCGAAGTGTCTTCTGGCACCAGCATTTCACTAGTTCTGAAATTTTCTGCAGTGACTGTAGTTGGCGGCCGTTTACTTTCTGTCGTCAACTTCAAGGCTAGTTCTGCCGATTATGAATTCGTTAAACCATCAAAAATCGTGTCAGAAAAGGAGCGAATTTGCCTAAAGCTGATTTTAGAAGTTCAAAGCTTACCACTTCAGACGCACAAATTCAAAACGTAATAGATCATAGCACGCAAAATGTTCTCGCTGAACTACATCGTAGCATACGAAAAGTGGTGACAGAATAAATATTTAAAAGAAAATGTTATTTTGAAATTATTGTAAATAGCCTCACACGTTGGACATTTAAATAAATGTCATTTAATTTAACAATATAGGATATAGATGCGTCCTATTTTTCAATTTCTAGTAGGTATATCAAAACTTACCTACTTCTATAGTGACCTATGATCCATACAAGCCCGAGAACCCCCTAAAAGTCGTATAATGGCTGTTCATATGCTGTAGAAACAGCTAACTACCGTACATTGGCAACGTTTTGTGTGTCTTTATTCAATATAAATAGGTATACGATAGCTGCCTTGCTGCAGAAAAGAGGTAAAAATTACTAACTCCTATTCTTTACAGTTACTGTACAACTATTGTGAAAAAATAGACAGCCAAAGTTGTGAAAAAATGAAATTGTACAGCTGTTGTAGAGCCAACGTATGAATGTCAGGTGACTCTAGAGCTTGTGTGATAGTTGAGAAACCGTTCGTGTTACGAAGTATAAATAACTGATGTCACCGGTTGGTGATAGGTACTTGGCTCGTGCCCGTTCTTCGTAAATACGTATTCGGCGAAGCAGGATGCAGGAAAAACGAGATCCGTTTTTGGGGGCGCCGTCGTCACACGGGAGGGCCTCAACGAGCGCACACACGCATGCAGCCGTGAGTCAGCGCCGTGATGCAAGCGTGTGCGTTGCCCAAGATAACTCGCTTATCGGAGCATCGTGCTATCAAACCGCGCCCCCGTCCCGCGCCGTCACCGCCGCTCCCTGTCCCTGCTGTGAGAGTAAATAAAATGTTTAACCCCATGTATCGCCGCCGTGCCTGCTCACGAGTTCTGGGGTTCCGGAACGCGGCTCGGCCACGTCTATCGTTCGTGGGGTGCGTCGAACTTACAGATACAGTATCTTAGTTCTGGTGAGATATGCAAACCGTTATCTCAGTTATCTTAACTATCCGCTAATGTGTAGGGCGGTTATCTTAAGGTTTTGATAATCGTATCTATCCGTGACGTGGTGCCCCCCGCGGTTGCTCCCGGGACGCGGCCGCGGCGCGGGGGGATTGGGCCGCGAGCCGTCCCTTGCCGTCGCGGGCGCACTTCCGGCGCCGGTGCGGAGATATCGTCCGATATCGTATAATTATCAGATAGTGAGCCAGATTTGATTGCGAGAGCGCGCCTGTTCATTACACGACGCGCGCTCCTCCGCTAAGATACACTATCGGGGAAAAGTTAACGTATCTCTTTCCAGGAGTTTTAAACGCGGTCGATAGGGTATCTGCGCCATTGTGCGTCCGCGCGCTGAGGGTGGCGCGTCGCCTTGTCCTGTGTTGGCCAGTATGCCGAGTGATGTGTCGTCGCGACCGCGGATTATCGAGGAGCGGGCGCGGCCTCGCCCAGCGCTTATCACTTGTTTTCGTCTGATTTTTTCCGTGAAAAGCCAATAACGCGGTATTCGTGGCGTTCTCTGGCGCCACGTACGTCGCCGCCAAAGGGATGTGAGGCGCGGGACGGGGCGTGTTGACGCGGCGGCCATTTTGTTTCAGTGGCCTCGGGCGCATCCGTCACGTGACGCAGCGTAACCGCGGGGCGGCGGCGGTATATTCAGGGCCTGTAGTGTTCAACGAGAATACGCCTGTCAACAAATTATGGATGTTTTACGAATTTTCGCATTTCAGGATTCAAACACGTTCGCGACATTAGTAAGTTTCTCTTCACTTCTGACTCTACTTCTGGTCGCAACGCGCAGAAAGTTTTGCTCTCAGCACATCGCTAAACATGGCTCATCAATGGTGAAGCAGAAAAAGAAGAAAGTTGTCCGGACATTCGTACGCTTTTTAATCAGGACCACGAGATTGTGGGATCCTTTTGCTGGATTACACCCCTAGCGTGGGATATTTTGTCTGGCAAGACAATTAGACGATTTACCTACAGTAAAACTTGTCTTCCGCTTTCTAGTAAATATGTTTTTTCTTTTGTTGTTAGGGTTACGTTAGGTTTAAAAGAAATGCTATTATTTAAATTTGTTACTAAGCCAGGTAAGTGGATAATTGCGAATTCTTCTGCATGACACATCCACTGTTGGACGCTTTGTTGCCTCAACGCAGCCCTATTAGACCGTCGACCGAAGCCGTTTTCCTAATATATAATGCCATTATACGACAGATTTGAAAAGCATTCCTATCATCAAATTTGTCTGTCTTTTTGTCCATTTTAGAAATTTTAAAATTTCCGCTTGGCGTAAAAAAAATGAAACGAGTCATTTCCACTTATAGTTCTCGGTGGCCACAATGAGATCAGTATCGTTTTACAAAGTTTTTTGTCATTGGAAACGATATATATTTCGTTGGAGTATAGGGGGTCATTTGGGAGTTTTGTGAGACAGGCAGATTGCACAAAGAGTTTTCGAGATATTGGGATCAACGTGGTGCCAAAAGACGCAACTTAGCGAGCTCTACAAGATGGCAAAAGACAATTTGAAAAAAGTTCAAAAACAAAAAAATCGTAAATTTTTTTCCTCGATTTTCATTTTGGAAGCCTGATATCTCGAGAACGAGGTCCGAAAAGAAAAAAATAAAAAAAACGGCTCGGGGTAATTAGACGGGGGATCGATTGAGATTAAAATTGTTAGAATTGGACAACCGGAAGTAGTGGTTAAGGGTGCCCTTAGTTGGAAGTCGGATATGCGTCCATGTTACATTTCGTACAAATTCGGTTTGTTCGATCAAAATGTCGTATTGTCGTATAGAATGTTATATTTCGAAGTTTTAAGCTTATTCAGATACAGTTATGTTATTTTTTTTGCGAAAAAAATTTATTTAAAAAATATTATCCAAAATATTTGTGTTTACTTTATTCCGTTAGGTTCATTTCCAATGTCGTAAGAAGTTCGTGCGAAAGCAGGAGATCCAATAATTTTTTTATTGCTAACAGAATTTGTATATAACGTTACTTCTTAGGTAAATCTTCCTGAATGGAGAAAAAGACAATCATATTTAATATCAGGTGGGCTTTTTAAATCTGGGTTACGAGCCACTAGGCGGAATAGCTACACTACAAAAAGGGCTTCGGCCGACGGCTTCTGTCGTCGTGACATTAAAAGCAATTTTAACTTGTAACTTGTAACTGAAGTACGAAAAAAATAATTTTATCGTATATTAATGCAAGAGGTACGAAACGATAGGTCTTAAAAAATTATATCAAAATTTCAATATTTTTTATTTAAGTCAACAGTTGTTGAGATATGCACTCTTAAAGTCTTAATTTTGTTAGAGTCATGTGCCCCCCCTTCCCCTAGCCTTCCTCTAGCATCTATACGGTTGTTTTTGGATGTGTAGAGTATGTATCGTAGTAAAAAAGAAAACTATCACAGCTAACTAGACTTTGAGAGCTAACTAATATTTGCCCTATATTTTTATTTATGTAATGAGGTATATTGGTAATACCTAACATCTAGAAAAATTTTGGCTGGCTACTAAAATCTCATCCTGTAGGTATATAACGTAATTAAAAGGAAAACTGTCGCAGCTGACTAGACTGTATTATTTAACGAGTAATAGATTAACTTATAAAATGTATATTTATGAGTACAAATTTTGTAGAAATTCTATAGAAAATGATAGACACCGATTAGCCAATAAGCAAAAACCAGATACATTTTATCTTCGTGATGTTATTATAAAAGATAATTAAAAAAAAACATTTTCTGTTGAAAACTACTTTGTATTACTAGGTACTATAAATTAACGCTTTCCTTTGCAGAGCATACTCTCTTCGAAATCGATACTAAAAGTCAAAGGTTCACTGCAATAAAATTAGTAATAAAAATTGTGTCTAACTATCAGTGCACTCACGTTATTACTTTTTGTATTAGCCGGAGAGGATCGAGCGCTTTCTAAATTACTAACAAAATAAAAATGAAATATACGTATTTATACAACAATTCCTGAATTACATAATAATAACGATTAATGGTTAAGTTCAATTAAATTTGCGCTCGTTTTTTTATATTGTATGGTAATACGGAACCCTTCGTGTGCGAGTTCGATTCGCACTTCGCCGTTTTTTTTTCTTGTTATGAGACCTAAAAGAACTTGACTCTATTGGCTTGGCATTTTTGTCAACGAATGTTATGTCCAGTGGTTTCTGTCCAATAGAATGTCGTATATAAAATGAAACAATGAAAGTAGATAAAATATACAAATCTGTCGCTGTCAGCACATTTTTTATATTAAATTGCAATTGCCTTATTGCAAGAACTATAAAACAGTGCTCAGTTTACCAGCTGCTCTCGGAATACAAATTAATTCGGGAATCAACATCAATAAGGTAGGCATAGATTAAAGGTTAAAACCACAGTTGGATCTTGGGAGAATAAGGGATTTGTTCATTTTAAATAAAATTTTCCGGAATTTCATCTTCCAAGATGTACCTATCCAACTTACCTTTGTGTGTATTAAAACCAAATAATATTAATATTTAATAATTTGCATCATAATTATATTAGTAGGTATATATGTCCCGTATATTTTAATTATAATACGTGAAACATAAAACTTGTCACAGCCTTCAATAAAACACAAGAACATTATTCGCCATTAAGTTTTATAAACGTTATACGACTTGTTGACACAATATAGTGACACAGTGCAGTACCCGATTTATTAAAAAAGAATTACGTAATTTTCGTCTATTTGTACAAAACCTACCTACATGGTTCACCTCCTTTGAAATGTAATTTGAAATAGGAGATTTAATGTGATATTTGTTTTTCTAATGCAGGTAAGATAAGGTGCCATCGTATGGGCATGGGTGTAAACGCAAGCAAAGTCATTTTGGAGTTTCGTTTTTAATTTCATAAGTATAGTAACTTCATATGAAACTGGTTGTGTTACGTACATAAATAAGTCTACATAATAACTGAAACACAATTTTAATGCATTTATTTGATTTCGGGTCAGATTAGAGCAACATCGCAAACTTATATTTCTTTAGCTTTCATTTCTCTAAATTACATTGTCTTTGGTCTCGTTTTGCAAATTTTGAGTTCACAAAAGAAGAATAAACTATGAAGTGTCCGTTTTTAGGGTTCCGTAGCCAAATGGCAAAAAAACTCTTATAGTTTGTCCATGCCACGTCCGTCCCGTCCGTCTGCATGTCTGTCTGTCTGTCTGTAGTGTTTCTCGGAAACTATTAGCAATATATAGATGAAATTTGGAAGGTAGGTGTAATCTATGAACCGCTACACAACGACGTAGTGAAATAAAAACAAAATTTTTGGGATAGGTCGTCATACACGTAACTAAAGTATGAAAAAAATAAATTCATCGTATATTAACGCGAGAGGTACCTACCAAACGATAGGCCTTAATGATGTCAAGTTTTCAAACAATTTTTGTTTTAAATTTAAGTCAACAGTTGTTGAGATATGCACTCCTAAAGTCCTAATTTTGGTTAGAGTCATGTGTCCCCCCCCCCCCCATCTACCAGCTGTACCGTTGTTTTTGTATATGTGGAAAAAATTTATGACAGGAGTATATATAACGTAGTTAAAAGGAAAAATCACAGCTAACTAGATTGTATTATTTAACGAGTAATAGATTAACTTATAAAATGTACTTTTATAAGAGAAAAATTTGAAAAAATTCTATAGAAAATGACAGGTAGCGATTAGCCAATAAGGGAAAACTAGATGCATTTTATCTTCGTTATGTTATTGTAAAAGATAATTTAAAAAAAAAATTATGTTGAAAACTACATTGTATTACTAGGTAATAAATTAACGCTCTCTTTTGCAGAGCTTATTCTCTTTATAAACGATACTAAAAGTCAAAGATTCACTTTAATAAAATAAGTAATAAAAATTGTCTCTTCCTATCAATGCACTCATGTTATTTCTTTTCGGATTAGCCAGAGAAGATCGAGAGTCTTCTAAATAACTAAAGAAATAAAAATGAAATATATTTATACAATAATTAAATAAATAAATCGTTTATTTACCTCAAAATTTAAAATTTTTAGTTTTTACATTCTACCTTCCACACTAGGCTTTATGCCTGTGTCGTGGAGGCCGAACCAGTTAACATTGTGAAATTTTACATGATCTGTACACAACTAAACAATCACGAAACTCTTACACAAACACGTCAACACTAGCGCTATCCACAACATATTTATTTACATTTTACCAAAATAATTTACCAAACGAACAAAAGTAGGCACCAAAACATTCGCATAATCAGAAATCAACTATCCGCTTAACGATATTCTGGTTGGTAAGATTCAATGAGCCACTTACCGACAAAAAACAGTATCACGTCACTCAAGAGAACAGATAATTATTTAATTACTTACAATATTCTTTCAGTCTCACTATAAGACAGGATTAGTAGCCAATTAGTTATCAATCGTTTTGCGCTGTATATTGTTAATCCACTTATAGTGCAGGCCTTGATAACATTATTGTATACACAAGGGTGTAAAAAGGGACCGAACCTTTGAGCAAAAACCGAGTAACAGAAACTGGAGCCCTGCGAACTCGCTTTTGCATGCAGGTACTACTATGGGGGCTCCCCGATATATATTTGTGCATAGACAGTGACACTTTTAGAATATAAAGCTGTTGTTATTATTATATATTTCTTGAATTACATAATAATGATTAATGGTTAAGTTCTATTAACGTCGTGCTCGTTTTTTTATATTGTATGATGGTACGGAACCCTTCGTGTGCGAGTCCAATTCGTACTTGGCCGGTTTTTTTTATAACTTCATTGGTCCAAGAAATATGATTCGCGTCGTAGCTTTGCACCGTTTACATATATTATATATATACGATATTTTTTTCATTGCTCGCCAAAATTTTTTTAAACGTTAGGGACTATAGGTACATCTTTAAAAAAGTATGTAATTGTTTTTTTATATTTAAATGTTTTTTTTCAAATAATTATTGGTACAGCGTGGTCACTAAGTTCTACGCATGAGTAAAGATGCAATCGCGAATAATATGGCCAAGAGAGGAATTCCGCCGGTGGCTGCTGACCGACGCCATCGTTAGTCATCCGCGCGTTGTCATGTTAATTCAATAACTTTGCGGTGCCAATGAGTGGTGTTAAAACAAAACACGTACCTATTTCATTATTTTGACCAAAGTTCATAAATGATCGAAATTTGATAGGTACGTGATGGAGAAATCCACCTCTGTTGTGTCGTCAGTATAATTCGTCTGTATCAAGAAAACGACCACCTCAGTTAAGTTGTACCTAACTAGGTATTTGATTTGACTTTGTTAAAGCCTAGTGATGTCTCCGAGTCAGTCGTGGCATTTGCCTCATCGGCCTCTGTTCAGGAAGTTTGCTTACTGGATGTTCTGTTTGTTGAAGCCAATATTTTACCACGCGGCCCCGTTCTGGAGGGGAAGGAGTTCGGCATTACACGTGCAATAGAGTAACGTCTCGAGTTTCGGAACCGTCTAATTTTTCATTTTTATAAGAATGTCATTGTTTGCTTAAGGAGCTTATCTAATCTAGCCGCAGTCGCGCAACGTCGTGGCTTTGTGCATACACCCCGCCCCCTGCGCCCCGCCACCGGCGACGGCCTCCTTGTTTGCGTGGCGCTGGCCGCGGTACGTCTGCTCTAGATGTTATAGTAAGAAAGCCCACTACACGACGCCCTTTTTGATAGAACAAAAGAATATTATTTTCTTCGTTAAAAAACTGAAATTTCAACAATTCATCGATGATAATAAATACTGTTATCGTTGATATTGACAATAAAATATGTGTGTCATTAGAAAGTCGCTCGATTTTTGCTTTTGTATATGTGGGTTATTTTCAACGCTTTTTATTTCTGTCCCATAAAATAAATTTAAACACCAACAACAAAAAAAACCATTTAGTATTAAAATATAAAGACGGTGGTCCTGTAGAGACAGTGAAATAATCCAATGAATGTTATGTACCTTGTCCATCCATATCAGCCCATCAAGCCCTTCAACAGGGGCTTGAACCTCCCCTCAGGATGAAGGTGCTTGGAACTTAATTCACCGTGTTGCTTCAGTGCGGGTTGGTAGATTTTAACGACTGCCATCTGGTGACGGCAACCGGGACCGACGACCGACTGTTTCTGAGATTCGAACCACGACCTTTTAAATACCTTAGAAGCGTGCTCGCCACATCCTTTTTGACATTTGGCTGTATGTAGGTTTATTACCATTGCCTAATATTCTTCAGAAGTAAATAAAAAAACTCAGCTGTCAAAATATATTAAAAATATGTAAATGACATTTAGATTTCGGGCGGAATACAACGAGTTCATGGCATTTCGATTAAATTCATCGATACTGATCTATATTCATTTTGAGCTTTCTGTAATATAAAAATAAACTTTACAAAAAAAAGTAAAAACCGACTTTAAAAACATAAACTAAAAAGTTAAAAATAAAGTTTTCACTTTAAAGAAAGAGGCATTAATAGGCGGCATATAATTAATGAAGTCGGTGCCATCCAAATCAGACACTTTAAATGAGTACGTACCAGGTAATAACAATTACAACAATGATATACCTATTTAGAACTATAATAAATATAGATCACAATTTTAAGTGTCTGAGTCAATTTAATTTCCTAGGTATCAATTTTGATACTTCAGGCAATCCAGGCCTATCAAAAACGATGTTTGTAAAATTGTATAAAAAATGTTTTTCATTTGCATTTTCTTATGATTTTATTTGGTTTTATTGTGTATTTGAATATTTGCTTTGCTTATAGGTACCAACTGAAAATAAAACCAGCTGAGATAGAAAGTCTTTTGATGTGGCTGGAAAATAGCGAAATTTTAGACGATAGGGCAAGTGAAGATGGGATCGATTACTATTCAAGTCAAAGAGAACTTCAGATTGAGCTAGAGAATGAGGAAGAATTATCTTAAAACCTAGGCACGGAAGCTGGGAACGAAACGAACCCACCTTTAGTAATTGAGTCTGATCATACTCAAAATTTGGAGTCAGACCGACAAATTTTGATTCCATTGGCGAATGACATTTGCAATCCACGAAACATTGTATGGAAAGTTAAAAAAATGGATTTTTTGAATAAGGCTTTTGATTTTAGAGGAAATATAGAATACTCACAAGAAATATTGGACTTACAAACACCGTTTCAGTTTTTTTCATACTGTTGATGATCAACTGCTAAAAATACTTGTATCCACATATAGTTAATAAAGTCGGTGCCAACTCAGACACTTTAAATGGGTACTTACCAGGTAATAACAATTACAACAATGATATATTTACAACTTTAACGAATATAGAACACAATTTAAAGTGTCTGAGTGAGTAGGCACCGACTTCATTAACTATATGCCGCCTGTTAATGCTCCTTTCTTTGAAGTGAAAATTTTATTTTTAACTGTTTAGTTTATGTTTTTGAAGTCGATTTTTTATATATATTATTTTATTTTATAACCCATATGGGTGCAAAGTTCTCATTAATAGAAATGAATTAAGTCCAAACAACAGGTAATTGCTGTAAATAGTTGAGGAGTTCCCTCGATTGTGTATGGTCTCCATCATCAGACCTGTAATGGCAATTATAATTTATATGGGTGCAAAGATCTCATCAATAGAAATGAATCAAGTCCAAACACCAGGTAATTGCTGTAAATCGTTGAGGAGTTCCCTCGACTGTCTTTCAGCTCCATCATCAGATCGACTCCCGATCTTCATTAAATAGTATTAGTAGTAGTACTTTATTAAAATACTTAAAATACGATACTTTAAAATATGATTTTCGAAGGTTGCCCTCGATTTCTCTGAGATGCCATCATAAAATTCTGGTTTCTTTGTCATGGTACCACTCCGGAAATATCTCCCTTCCACAAAAAAAAAATCATCCAATTCGGTTCATAAACAACGAAGTAATCCCTGAACACACACAAAAAAAAACATATATACGGTCGAATTGAGAAACCTCCTTCTTTTTTGAAGTCTTTTAAAAAAGGAAGGAACGCGCAAAAAAGCATCGCTCAAACTCTTATTATATATTAGGTCTTAACCTATAAAGTTGCCGTTTTGTATGAAATAAGTTAAAAAATTTTTTTTTCAAACATCTTTATTTCTGATATTCAAAGTAATCACCCATGCATTCGATGCATCTTTGCCAACGCAGTGGCAGTTTATTGATGCCCTTCTTGTAAAAATTAATTTAATTTACAATTCACAGCCAATCAAATATTTTTTTTTAATTGAAATGGCCAGTACTGAAGAACGGCAACTTCATAGGTTAAGACCTAATATCACTACATATTATAAAGTCCCCGGCCGCGTCTGTCTGTTTGTCTGAACGCGATATACTCAAAAATTGCCGAACGGATTGGCATATGGTGGACACCAACGGATGGAGTGATTCAAAAGTTTGTACAAATTAGTTGAAATATGACGATTAATGTTGAAGACGCCGGAAAAAATCAAGTCGGCCTGGAGCTTTCATTGAAAACGCTGCCTATTCCCTTTGAGACATAACAAAATAACGTACGGAGAGATTGTTCCTCTTTCATAGGACTGAGGAAAAGTAAGCGATGGCGTGTCTATCTTTTATGAACATGTTGATTATGAAACCTCTATCAAGACACATAACGTCCCGCGTAGCGTAGAATCGTCGTAACTGCATTGATGCTAGTATCTTTTACAAGAATATCAATGAAGTGTTCGATGTCCCCGCACTTCTGGAATTTTGTTTGTTTGAAGGTCCGGTTAGATATAGACGTATTTGTCGGGAAGAACATCTTTTCTCAATACAAAACTGCAAAACTTGTTATGCGAGCAATAGCTTTATCAGATGTGCATGTAAACTTTATAATGATAAATTGGCTGAGGTGGATATATTCTTTAACTTTTTGATTAAATTTAAAACTAAATTTTCTAGTATTTTGAGCAGTGCGGTGAACCTCAGCTAGGTTGCCTATTATTCCTGTCTTATTTCTGTTAAAAATTCATACTGTTATCACAAGTAGTATAATGTTACAGCTTGTACGTAGTCCATACTGAAACTTTCTGAATTCCTATAAATAAGACCTGATATTTTACTTATGATACATTTATTATTTTTCAAAGTATATGCCGGCATAATTGACACATTTTTACATTCGGTGGAACCATTGTAAAAAGCAGTTGAACCAATCTTCTTTAGGGACTTTTTCAATAGCTTCATGGAATGGAATGCATTCGCCGCCGATTCAGGGCACGTAAAACGTATGCTTCTAAGGTTATCTTTAATTATCGGGAACAAAAAGAAGTCGCATGGTGCGAGGTCTGGACTGTATAGCGAATAAATGGCGAATGCGTCATCAGTTTTACATTTAAACCCTTCAAATACGCTTTTGTTACCTTAGTGGTATATGAGAACGCATTATCGTGATGAAGGACGACTCTGCTTCTAGGACGCTTTTCCCGAACTTTTTCTAAGACATTGGGCAAGCAAGTGTTGACATATTAATCTGCAGTTACCGTTCTTTGGTATTCAAGTGACACTGTTGTGTAATATGCTGATTTGCCGAAAAAAGAAGCAACCATTTTTTTGCCAATGGTTCAACTTTTTTGACTTTATTTGGCAAATCTTCAAAAGGAAAGATCCATTCTGCCGATTGACTTTTCTTTCCGGCTCAAAGCTGTACATCCAGGTTTCATCACCTGTTACGATATTATACACAGCCAATGATTGCCCTCCATTAAACTTAGCTATCATTTTGCGACACCACTCTATACGCAGTCGTTTCTGATCTTCCGTCAAATCATGCAGTAGCCATCGAGTGTAAAGCGAATTAAATCAAACAGAATTTTCTGACGTGTAATTTTTTTATCAGTCTCAACTGACTGACGTACGGTATCTATATTAAATTCAGTAACCGCAGCCACCGGTCGACCTCCACGTGCATCATCACGGAAATAATTACGTCCATGTCTAAAATCACTGAAGCACGTATATACAGAGTTGGAGCTATATTACTAAATGCCGATTGAAGTCTCTGGTAAATCTCTTACTGACTTAAGCCACAGCAAAAACAATAAAATTTCACAGCGTGAAAATTTTCTCTTAGTTAAGTTCATAATAATTCCGATACACAATTTTCAAACCAACGCGACGCCACAATCAAGAAACACATGACTATCTCGCGATTTAAAAAGTAACGAGTTCCCAGAGAGTCCCATTTTTAAAGTTCATAAAAGGCTTTCTATTTTTTTATTGTAAGTGGCCAGTTCCAGAAAGTTTCAGTATGCCCCACGTATAGGGTTGTATACCTCTGGTAAGGCAAACTTATTTGAGCCTTTATTATAATAAGTTACCTGTGTTATGTTACAACTATACTTACAAACTTACCATTAAGAAGATTATAGGTCTATTTTGTTATCATATTTAATTTTCATTGTTTTGTAATGATCGTTTGTCTGTTATCAAAATAAATAAATATATAAATAAAATATTTTGTAAATAGTTTTATCGCAGATTTACATCATTTAAAAAAGCGGTTAAGTCTTCATACCTTTCACTTATATCTTTCATATGATTTTATGTCGCATTTTAGATTTCAGGTTATGCGGTCTGTCTTAGTGTCTTAAGTATGCACCATACCTAGTACATACTTGAAAGGGACAGCAAGTCTAACCTATTCTAATGCATGCTCTATACTATAGGATAGAAGTCGACGTTAAAAACCATAAAAATATCGAAAATATCGACTGACTGTTCGATTATGATTCAAGCACACAATTAAGACGGTTTGTACCTACATGGTCAGTATAGCGAAGCGAGAGTTTGTGGTCTGTTGAGTCACACACACACAAATATGTGAATTTGTCCTGTCATTTTAATTGACATTGTATTGCGAGAGTCCATCCAGATATTATATAATCGAAGTGGTCACCGTTCTTTCTACTTTGGGTTCTGAGCCTGTTCCTTTTATCTTCTGATTCCTTTTCCTGTTTTTATACGATGCTATTTTGTTGTTATAATTACTATGTGGAAAATGTCACATATTTTTTTTTATATTACTACTGGATAACTTGAACCTGACTAGTTCTCGGAACCGTATTGTTATGCTAATAACCATACAATTCCGGAAACTGGTCTAGTATCACGTGCATCAGCCCCTTTGCAAGTAATTGAGCATATTTTTGGGATTTAAAGGAAGCAAGCAGGACAATATATTATAAACTTATTTTCATCTTGCATAATTTATTCGAGACAACTCTATTTCATTTATATTACTAACATATGTACATATTATTATATATTACAATAACAAGCACAGGATGTTGCACCGTGGTGCGGTTCGCTCAGAGTCCGCACGCACGATTGAGTTTTAACACTTTATATACATAGAGCTAGTTCTAATATAAAGCAGTTTTTTATACAAACGACCTAGGAAATCGTAAATTATTAATAAACTGCTCTCGTGCCTAAACAGCTTCGCACGAAAAAAATTAAGAAAAATATATAATAAATGCAGTTAGCTCTTATTCGAATGTTGCCTCGCGGCGGTCGCAGTTGGACGCGAGGACGAAGACCCTCCGGAGGTCATCGCTGGCACGAATCCGCTGCCTCATGGCACGTCTAACGGCAGCCGCGAGGTTTTAATAAAACTCCAGGCCGTTCGTATTGTTTATCATGCAAGAAGTTATGAGATTTTCGGTAGAGATTCGGAGTATTTCAAGCCTCACATAGTCTTAGAGCGTGCGAGTGCACATTTTGTTACTTTATATCATTCGCACCATTGCTCTGATCGTGTTTAGAAAACAGACTCGCTCATACTACTTCACACCCCGAAAGCAACCAACACAGTGGCCCATATGCTGATGAGATGCTGGAGGCGACCTTACTGCAAATACCAGCGAAGTGACCATATTTGTGCAAAAATCAGTTTTTCTATCCGTATGTCTACTTATTGTCAGACCAGCCGAGTGATACGATGTGCTAATACATATACCTACAGCTAATTAAAAAACGAATAAAAACATTTTGCAGCAAAATTATAATCAGTCTAACTAAAGTTTTGTCATGATTTTGTTGATATTGTCCTTTCTAAATATTTAATTGATTTCTTCATGTATAATTTGCCTAAAGTAACGTCTCCTTTTACTGAAGAGAAAATAAAATTTTGGTCTTTATAGTCAATTCAAAATTGAAGATAACTTAATAAAATGTGATATTTATAGATTGATGCTTATAGATATAACGCGTTACACCGCGTTGTGACAACAAAAATATGAGCAAATAAATATACGCCGTAGACCAAAAGAATTTGAGACACCAATTGATGAAACATTCGTTGTAAAGTAGAATTATGTTTGAGCCATATGTCAAATTCGTATTGGAAAAGAAAGTAAAAATTATGGTATTTACAATGCATTTTTAATTCAGTAAAATGTTTGTTATGGGCTGTCTAATAACTGAGTCTGACATTTGCTCATGATTTTGATTATTTTGAATTACAAGACCATCTTGGTTATTATGCTATCTATAGGTATTCATTTTAGGTATACACGATCAAAATGTAAGTTTTATCTTATACTTGGTACTAGAAAAATATGATTTTAAAATGCCAAAACATTATACGATCTTTTAATAAATTTTTGGCAAATCGTGTTTTAATTTTCGTAATAAAAATATTTTTACATTTTGTTCTAAAGTCATTATTAGGCTCTTGTACTTAATATCCTCATGTTTACAATTTTTTTTATATACGTACTAAAACTTATACTAACTCTTATAAATTCAATTTGATAATTATATGAATCATAGAAGTTGCTGTTCGTTCGTTGGATTATTTTTCGTGACAACATAATATACAAAAAGTGGATAGTAACTTTGGATATAAAAAAATATAATTAAACATATTAGGCTCAAATAGTTGAATTCAGTGTGCTATAGGTATAACGCTGTATAGCGGGTTTGATTTGTTCTAAACGCGCCAATACCTAATATGAGGCGATACCACTGCTCAGTGCTCGCGTTTCTTGTTGTACTGTACTCAGTACTAGGTACACTGGAAAAGAGTAAACTAGACTCCAGAAATTTGTGAAATCACTACAGGAAGCTACATCCTGTAAGGACAAAATGACACCGTTATTTAAAATAATAAGAAAAACTGGATTCGAATAAAATAAATCTAAAGATAGAAAAAATGAGATATAGTCATGTCACGACTATCTTCTTTGGAGGACTATAAGTAGAAGATTTTAATAATGTTGCATCGGTTTTTTTAATAATTTCGAATGAAAGGTGGTTTAATACCAATAATATTGACAGTATTATTGGTATTAAACCACCTTTCGGTACGGCACAGTTTTATACTGCACCGCGATCTTGGACTGACGATAAATTATAGTCCAGTTCAACAGTTCATATGGGAAAAGATTTGCGTTTAATAATAAGCCAAGCTGGTAATAAACGTGGCTGTATTGATGACTGTTCATTGGCTTTTCCGTCTAAAAAAAACACAGATTTTCACGAGGAGATGAATGGTGACATACCTACTTAATAGCTGGTTTCAAAAAATACTAAATCGTATAGAAAAAATCTGCAATAGTTGTGAATTGTTTTTTTGCATATAGTGCTATGCAAATAGCGATGCAAAATGCAAAAATTACAAACCAGCTGTAATGGCATGGCTACAAATATTTAAGATAAAGTTATTAAAATTAGTAAAAGAGCACAACCCAAAAAATTGTTATGTTTTTGATGAAATGGCTTTACAACATGGACATCGTGTAAACCTTCCGCTGTATTATTACCACTATAACGCTATAGTATTGAGATGGGTCCAAATAAAATCTTAAGCAGCCAAAGAAAACGCATAGCCACCATTCACTTGGGACGTGCCAAGGCAACATCAGACTATGGGAGTAAAGTCAATTGAAAAAAAAATAGAAATAAAATAGAGAGAAACAATGAAGATGACGTACCTACCTACTCGGCGTGTATTTTCGCCTTGTTTACGACACAGTCTATTGATATTTTGTTTTTCTTTTTAATAAAATAATTGCAAACGGTTCAAAACTATATGATTTTAATCGCGATACAGTTATTCATTGTCTAAAAATTAGCCACCTTGTTCATTTTATAATGATAAAATTATTACTTTATATATTATTTCACAAACATTCCTCATTAAATGAAAAGTCAGTCATTTGGCAAAAATAGGTAACGATTGGTTGTAATCTTTGAAAATTATTCATTGTTCTAATTTATCGACTCCGCAGATTTATTTTAAGAGTGTCGTCACTAAATGGAAGCTGCGATTAAATATTTTATGTCAAATGATAGTTAACACGATGCGAATATTAGATACATAGATTTTTTCAAAATGGCGTAGATAAGTAAGATGTCATAGATTCTGACGGTATTTGAAAAACTCTATAATAACCGTATAACGTTGCCTTTTTAATTATTTTCTAATAAAAATAGTTGAACTTGACGCTGGAAAAAATATCTAAACCAAGGTGGTTGACAGATAGAAGAAAAAGAAAAAGAAGAAAGTTTAACAAATACTGACAAGTAAACGATATATCTGTATTGTATTGTTTGATTGCATCTATATAGTATAAGAATCCCGATAAAATAATTACAGGAGTTTTTTTTTTTTTTCAAAACGGCGCACGTGGAGCGTCGTAGCTTCCGACGGAATTTTGTAAAAATTTTGTAGCAATCGTACAACGTTGTCTCTTTTATTATTTTCGAAAAAAATAGTACAATTTGACCTTAGCGAAATATCAAAATAAAAATAGTTGCCACAATATAAGGAGAAACTAATTGCCGCTTTTTGTGTAATTCAAAAAAGCATTCAAAATCTTAGACTATATTTTCTTTACTACTTTATATTTTTAACTACTTTTTACGCCGATTAAGCTATTTTTGTAGAACAAAGAGCATAATTATTGAAACATGGAAATGTCACGATTAACAACTTAAATTGCTAGAAACTATACACCAGAAACATACAAATGCATTAAAAATATCTATGTATTGTTATATAAATTAATTAAATTTTTACTAATTAACGGTTTTATAACCGATAGTTCCATTTTAAAGTACTGAAATCTAATTAAAGTGATAACAAACAAATGACTTACTTTATTTTAAAAATGGATTATTTATTCAGTTAATTGTTATTTGTGTCATCTTAACCTATTAGGCATTATAGCATTAGATTGGTACATTTCTTTATTTATTTTTAGGAACTTTTTATTTCGCTTTGAAGTGCATTAAAAAAAATATGGAAATAAGTCAATCTATCCCGTGAATTACTATGTGTTCATAATTTTTAACGATCAAAGGTCGGTACGGGTTATCACCACCCTAAAAGTATTAATAATAATTTAGTGGGAAAAGGGCCGAGGAGGGTAAAAAACCAATTTTCAGAATTTTTAAAAATTCCATTAAAACAATTGAAATTAACAATAAATTACTTTAGAATGTTCATGTTCTGGGGGGCTGCTCACTGCGCTCCGCTTCTCTCATCGTATTGTTATAAACACACCTAACCCAAGCTAATTTTGAATCAATTTAGATGTGGTGGACCATCAACATATTTTGGTCGAATTTCGAATGGATCAAAATGTTTCGAGGTGGCTCGTCACATTCTTCTGTTTACGAACCCTAAACGGTAGATATTTCAACAGATTTTGAAAGGGTGGTAGAATTATATACCCAACCCCTATATTTACTATTAAATAACAAAATGATCGATTAGCTGGTATTTACAGCAAAGAGACGATAAATATACGAGTATATACAAATACAGGTGTATAATGAATTTATAAAGTCTAAAAGTTTAGGTTTGGTTTCAGTTTTTGGCACATTTCCACTATGAACTCGCCCGCTACGCATACAGCGCCCTTCGAGAAGCAGCGCATGCACAATACACACACACACACAAATACACGCTCGCACTGATGTATTCACACGCAACGCATACACCCATAAACACACAGTGCATACTTAACAATATTTTCAATAGTACCTACATTTGTAGAATGCTTAAACAGTCTCATGAATAAATTACTATTCGATAGCCCTCTTGCGGCTCGTATTTGTCATCTGGAAGGGATAGGGGCGGGGCGTCCTCTACTTTTGGTATTGTCTATACAGCATTCCATAGATGGAGATTCGATTTTGTTCATGACATTCGAACACATTATAACAGTTAATTTAATATATTATCGGACCGGATCCTTCATACGTATCGTATCTTAGTATAAAACTGTCTCTTTGAATAGGCACAATAGTGTACCCGACCGGCGCGCCCCGACCTCAGCTGCCGAGCGACACGACTGTGGGCCGGTCGTGATGGTCGCGTGGCGGTTTGTGCTGGTGCGCCGGCGCCGTGCGGTACATCTCTTCATAGTGGACATGCGCGGCTGGCGGTAGCGCCTCTTCCAGGACGTGCGTGCCGCTTGGGTAGTAGCCGAGCGGTGCTATTGGTGACCGCGAGCGTGACCGCGCCGTCGCGCCTCCGCTGGTCGTGTCTCCGCGATAATACGCCATTGTCGGCAGTGGTGAACGCGACCGTGATCGCGGACGCCCTGCCATGCCTGCGCCGCCTTCGCTCACTGAAATACCACATTGCAGATCTTAATTAAACGATTTGGGTTTGATATCGTATGTCGAATGTTTTGTGATGTCGGCCGGTGTGATATTTTCGAATTTAAAACTATTATAATATGCCCGTTTTTATAAAAGTACGAATCGACTAGGAGCCCTCTTTTGCGTTTACCTTCTAACCACTCATACTCTAGCTAGCTGGTGCAAGATAATAAGTTTTAGTCTGAGTTTCAGTGCGCAAGGTCTCCGCGCGCCAGTTTCAAGTTTTCAACCCCGCAAAATTGCGGAATGTCACTTCGATACTGTGAATTGACATTTATGACTCCATATTGAAACCATATCGAAACCAAACACTGGTGTCAAATTAATTTACTTTGTGCCCGCTTTAGGTATAATACTTTATTTAAATACATGAAAAGGCAATACTAATATTTGTCGATATTATAAAATAAAAAAAGAAAATAATTAAGTATATTGTTTAGAATAACCGCCAACAAACTCAAAAGTTATCTTCTTTCGACTATATATATTAATTATAACAAAAAATCTAGAAAATACTTTGTACTTTCTTGTATAGATATAATATATATAGTCATAGTTAAGGAATAATATAAGTGACAAAAGTGAAATTAATGACGATTTTAGCACTAATTATAATAATACTAACACTTTAAATAACAATAATTTATAAGTAGGTAAATACCTATGAATTTAAATATTATTATCCATGAGCTATAGCCACAACGTGGCTAAAGAAAATCTACAACCATTTGTATATTTATAGCGACATCTGTTATTGAGTAGGTAAAACTTTATGGCATCAAGTAAGCTTAAATTATCCACCAGTGATTGCTTCGTACTCATATTATTCACTTATTTGTAAAATAAGACAAAATTCAAAGTCAAAGACAAATGGACCTACAACGTTGGAGTCCAGTTCAGTGTATTTGCCAGCTACTTTAAACGGCGTACCTACGCGTACTTTTTGGATATAATGTAATCTATTTTTTGTAATGCAGCCCCATTTTTATTTCTATTCTTTTTTTAAAAATAGCAGCTTGATGTAATAACGCAATGCCTGTCCTATATGTTGAACCATGTAATCTATTTTAATGTACAAATACATGAAATTCCGTTTTCTTAGAGTTATCTTAGAGGTATGAATAAACAAGAAAATAAAAAAAAAATATTTTGGATTCAGGTGTGACTGTGTTACGCACTATGAGTCCAAACCTCATATAAAATGGTGAGATCTTTTCCCGACAGTATCTTCTATATTCGTAAGTAATATATCAAATCCTGAAGGTCATATATCCTGCTCTCCGAAGCACATATAGTCGATGATAAATAAATATGTAGGTACACACACTCTTGGAGATGGAAGGGAAAATTTCAATTACCTATACCGTGATGCGATACTGGATTCGAAATAGAATCCGAAACTAAATTCAAATAATTATTAAATACATATTTCTATACAGACTTTTCACTACTTTGATCATTTATTATTTGTGGAAATTCGTAAATGAAAATAATGCTTAGAACTGGTCGCAACATACAATTTAATGCTCATTTGAGCGATTGTGTTTCGAGGTTACAATAATAAAAGACGAATTGTGACAAAATGGTTTAATAACTTAAATACTTTTAAAACCGTTATTAAAATAAATAAACCTAACTGATATTTATTATTTCTCATCAGCATAACAGTTACTAAAAAGTATAGAAAAGCAGAAAATAAAATAAAAAATCGTTGCAAAAAAGATAAAGAACTTACTGGACATATTTAAAAATTTATCCATATCGGTGTGGTAGAGTCAATTTTCGGTACAAGTGAATAGAAAGTATTTTTGTATTAATTTATCAACTTAATCTTTCGGTCATTTTAAGCTTTTATTTACTTAACTATATCATCATTAATTATTTAACATAATGAATTCACATCTTCAATGTTATTATTTTAAGATCAAAATAATGCAATAATAACAATAATAATACTTAGGAGATCACACACAGCGCCATCTAGTCCCAAACTAAGGTAAAATACAGTTATTTAATTATTTCATTCTTTTTAATTAGCTTTTTCATATTTTTTCACTTAGCGTTTTTTTTTTCTCAAAAGAGCTGCGTAATTTAATCATAGTTTCCGAAAAAATTTATCACTTCTAAAATATGTTATCACTGCTACTTCTTTGATCGACAATAAGAATGTCCTCTGAGATAATGTGCATAAATTATCTACAAAATGAGATTTCACGATAATTAATTTCTGCATAAATACCTACATTTGTTAAACTTACAAGGAAAATTTAAGTAGGTACCTACTTGGATTCAACATATTCACGTGCCAATACTTACAAAGATTTTCGATCTTTAGCGGAGCGGAGAGGGCATGCGAAGCGTGCGTCGTATGCACCACATGCGCCGTCTTGGTTGCCGCTCCGCGCTCCGACTTCATGCTGTTTTTGGGCTTTCGTTTTCGAGTCTGGAAAAAGACAAAAACGCTCTACTTATTAGCCCGCAGCGACGAGCGACGACCAGGAGCACGACGAGACTCTATACACGTACCTGTATAGAGTCTTTCTTCATGGTGAGCGGCCTGTTGATGGAGTGCAACTTGTAGTAGAGGCCGCATGCGTTGCACACCGTCTCACCGTGCACATTACGGCGCCACAGCGACGTGGTCGTGGTGTGGCAGTTGGTGCACGACATGCCCGGCCGTTTGCTGCCCAACTGCAGACATAGGGCGCGTGAACAAGACGAGGGGTCACGTGACCATGCGGCGTCGTGCAAAAAGCGTTTTTATTGGTTAGTATGAAGTGTGGACGTGAATTAGTGCGAATGAAACGCGGGTTACGGGAAGGGCAGATGCTTTGACGTACCCCCTTCTTCTGTTTGTAGTCGGGGTTGTGGAGGTTGTGGGCGTGGTGCGAGGGCGCCGCGAGGGGGAGCGCATGAGGGGTGGCGCCGTTAAACATGAAGCCCTTGTAGAAATCCGCGCCCGCCGCCGCTCCCGGCTCGGCGGCCACTGCAACACCAACAACACGTATGAGAGTGCACTCTCTTTCTTTCTCTCCACTTCGGGACGACACGCGGCGGACGCTCGGGCGCGGATTTCTCGCGGGCGCGGGTGGTGCATGTGTGGTGCGTGAGTGTGCGGTATGGGCGCTCGTACGTCGTGGTGCGCGGCCGGGAGCGCGTGCGCCGCGTGCCGCTGACGTACCAGCCGCCGCGGTTGCTTCACCAGCGGCCGGTTCATGCCGTTCATCTTGTTGTAGAGGCCGCACGCGTTGCACAGGTAGTGGCCAGTGCCGTCGCGGCGCCACAGCGGCGTGTGGATGGCGCCGCAGTTGACGCACTCGCGCCCCTCCGTGATAAACTCCGCCATCTCGACTGCGCACGACAGGCCCGCGTGAGCGAGAGCCGCCGACCGCCGACCGCCAAAAGGGTCGTCGGTGGCCGGCGGCCAGTGTGGGTGTGTTCGAGCGTCCGCAGCGTCACGTCCCGCCTCGTCCCGCTGGGACTACATTTTAAAATTGACAGATTATATACATTATGCATTTAATGCCATTAAAATCTTTAAGCAGCGGATCGAAACGGGAAGCGAAACCAAAGTGGTCTTTTTCTAGATACATATACCTACCTATTGTCTCTTGTAGATTTTGATTGCAGTAATGAATGTCATTCTTGGTTATTTTCCTACTCTCATATAGGATTATTATAAATTGGATGAAATAGTTATAACCACAAGTTGGCCATTGTTTCGTTTCGCCCAAATTAACCCTAAAACACTGATTAAGTGCTGGCAGCGTTTCTTGGGTAACTTCTTATTATGTTCAAAAAAAATTATCTAGATCCTAGCCTCTGGTGCTAACAAAATGAGTTCCCAAAATTTGTCATGGTTCCTCTAGTCTAGATCTAGAAACTGAAACGTAATCGTTGCGAAAAATAAATTAAAAATATTCTTATTCTAGACTATTGAATTCGGAGCCAAAACAGTAATTTCTTTTTTTTTACCCGTGCGAAGGGAAGGCGGATAAACGGCTACAGTTTGTGGGATTTGCAACCACTAACCACTAACTGCCTGAACCATTATAGGGACGCCCGAATTATTTCGCATCGAGTAACCCTTAGGGGTTTCCCGACATCTTCGCGTCGGTGACACCCTAGTGTACCTCCTGGCCGCTTCGATGAAATCGTCGGAGCTTTCGGGCTAACGACATCGTTAATTAATAATTCCGTTAGCGCGGGCCCGCTTCGGGTTCGACTTGAGAGTCGCCCGAAAAAGACTCATTAGTTATGACCCAGGTGACTTTAAATGGTAGGTAGTAATCATTTTTTTAGTTAGCTCGTAGATATTTACAGATTTTTCAAAATAGAGTTCAGTTTTAGAACCCATGAAAAAAGCCATTTTCTAAGCTCACACAAAAATTTCGTACATGATATTCCATTTGAAAAACTGATTAATAGACTTTACAATGGGTTTAAAATAGCTATTTGATAAGACTACTTGAAAGAGTAGGTACCTGTGTAGGTAATTCTTTCAAGATTTTAATAATAGTGTCCAAATAGTGTCGGAATAATATGGCTGTAACATACAGACAGACAGACAGACACGTACTATGCCCCTGCGGAATATAAAACATAATTTAAGTAGGTATCTACCTAACATTTTCCAAACAATCACAGGTAAGTATTAGCCAATTAATCATCAGCTAAAGATTATTACCTCGTACCTACCCGCAGCCGCTCCTAAATACAACTAGTCAAAATCTGTAAAATTAACTCTATGTTTTGGAAATGCGACCCTGGTAACACGGAGTAGGGCATTCTAGGTTACATTCAGTTACATTCTACGCCAAAACAAAGGACTCGTCATGGGGAGTAGATGGTGCGCAGGGTTGACACGGGGGATGAGGGGGCGTGACGTCATGCGGCACGCGCCGCGCTTATCCGGCACCATTTACGGAATGCGATTTTAATGCTCTAAAAAGGGACTTTATTTTAAAAGGCTTTCTTTTTTGTCGCGGCCTGCACAAACAGTCGCGGCTCGTAGTCTGTTTGTGAAGAGGGCGCGGGGGTCGCGGGGGACGCGGGGCGCGCTCGTTTGAAGCCTGTCACAGTTTTTGTACGATCGTTTTTCACAAGTGTTTCATTTTATTGGAACGTGTCACATAAAACACGAAATATTGCCTATTCACAGAAGAATCGTAAAAAAAATCAAATATTTTAGACTACCAGGAGACCAGGAGCCTTGTGCGTCAGTCGATACTAGAAGTTATCGCGGTATTTAATAAAGCCATTTGTGCTTATGAATAGGTATCCTCGGTGTTGTTTCAGAAATCTAGGGTCTTTTTCGTTTCTTCCATCCTAGGTTTAATACGGACGTGCTGTAAAGGCATACACTGTTGTGGGCTATAAGACCGTTCACATGTTGGTATTTGCGAACTATGACTCCGCTGTAATATCCATAGCAACTAACGAACTCAGAGCCACAAGGAATATACTAGGTATTAGGTATGCGTGTACCTATAACAATACGTTATAGTTATTACTGATACCGTCTCTGTAATTGTTACGGTAATTGTACTTGAAGCATTAGAAGATTTGGGGGTTGACTTCGATATTATGAGGTTTGAGAACTTTATTACTCATAAAAACAATATTCACATCCGATGCTTAGGTATTATAATTTAAGCTTAATTTTACAATTAACATTTTTTAAAGTTATGTTTATGTGTTTCGAAGTAAATTATTATATAATATTATATTTAGAATTTTAAAGATCGACGTTTCCTGAAAAGTTTTGATAAGTAGGTAGATACGTAAAATGGTACTTGGAGTAATAAGGTTTACGGTCAAATGGCTGATGTTAAATGTGAAAACGGATGTGAATAACTTTAATAAAGTAGGGAAAGCTAATTATTTTTTTATTTATTTATTTAGAAAAACAAACAGCGAACAATAATATATAGAAACTGTAATAAATTTCTGTAAAGCCATTAGGTAGATATACCTAGTTGTTGTCGCATACCTATATGTTTACAATGCAATGACTGAAATAAACTTATAGCGAGTACAATCACAATAATAGTGAAGTACAATTACAATATAATAGACAATTAAATTACAAAATAATAAGAAGCCAAAATAAAAAAACACAACTTCAAAAACGAACAATAACTCCGATAGTTCTACGAGTCGCAGAAATCAAAGAAATCAGATGCTAGTGTTTGTCTCAATCCAGCAATAGAAGAAGCAAACAGGTCAATTTTAGGGTGAGCGAGCCTCCACCAAACGATTTAATTACCAGGGACTGTATAAAAAGGAGTTGCTACGATAGTTAGCGTGGGAGCGAGGAGCAGATAACAAAGGCATCGATCGTAGAGATCGGGACCGGACGGTGCATTAAAGTTGATATTACTAAGAAGGGAGGAGGAGCTATATCTCATCGTATATATAGAGGCAAAAAATAATACTTTTACAGCTAGCCATATAATCAAATCTAACGCACCCACTTCTGTATTGCAAATAACGCCAAAATCTTTTTTGAATGATTTCAATTTTAGATAAATAGTTGTCATAGATATCATATATACTTATCTATGTTTTATTTTTAAAGAAATAAAATGGTGTCGAGCAAAGCGGGTTACCGCTTTAACATACTTCTGATTTTACCTATTGCACCTTCCAAATCCCTATCACTTATATAGCAAGAAAGAAAAACAAGATGAATGATAAAAGTCCTCTATAATCTAATGAGTTGTGGGAAAATGTAGAGTTTTCTAAGGGGCCACAGCCAGATTTTGTTGTTGATAGTACGTGAAAAATTGCAGTGCCCTAGGATAACTAAAAATATATATTACTTAAGAGGATATGTTTCATACATCGACAACGACAAAAACGTAAACAAGTTTACTTTGCTCGATAGAAAAAATCGCAAACATACCTGTTAAAATTTTTAGTTGTCTATACCGAGGTTTTATTTTGATACTTATAAACTCTATACTCTAAACGTGTTTGTACTCAAACTTGATGTTTTGACAAGATCTATGTGATCACGTGACCACATTTTTAGATACTTATATTTTCGAAACCATCAATTGCAGACCTATCGTGTTTGTACTCAAACTTGATGTTTTGACGAGATCTATGTGACCACGTGACCACGTATCAGCTTTTAAAAATTTGGTCACGTGGTCACATAGATCTCGTCAAAACATCAAGTTTGAGTACCGATACGATAGTTTTGCGATTGATGGTTTTGACAATATATGCATTTAAAAATTTGATCACGTGGTCACATAGATACGTCTACAAAGTTTCTTTGAAATCGATTTAGTCGTTTCGGAGATTAGCCGGAACATACAGATAGACGGACAGACAGACAAATAGTAGCCTATGTCACTCCCGGTAATGCTTTCTTTACGTCTGCCGATTTTCATTGAAATCGGTTAAGCCTTTTCTGAGATCAGCTCAAACAGACAGATAGATAGACAGACGACAAATAAAAAGTAGCCTATGTCACCCGCGGTAATGCCCTCTGCACGTCTGCAAAGTTTCATTGAAATCGGTTCAGCCGTTTCGGAGATTAACCGGAACAGACAGACAGACAGTCAGACAGACAGACACTTTAATTTTATTAATATATAGATATATAGATAACGAAATCCAAAGTTACAGTTTCGTTGGAGAGTCAAAGTCAGACGACCCATTGTGCATGCCTACATATGTGCGTGTGCGGTGCGCGAGCCTCGATCGTTGTGAGAGTAGCGCTAAAAACCTAAACTACGCTCGGCTCGCCTTCGGTGCCGACCCTTAAAGTTAAACGATACCTACTACTTTGCCTATATAATTTCCATACAATATTTATTTAACCGGAAGATAGAAACTACAAGTTGTTATATTTATTTTACCATCATAATAACTAAAACACGTATTATAAAATTATCGTTAAATTTACAATTTATGTTCTTTCTAACATGATTTTTTTTAATTTTGGTTGGTTATGAGTGTTATCGAGTTTGTTTTGAGCCCAAATTATTTTAATTGTATTTTATAAAATTAACAACTAATTTTATAATATACTTTATTTATTAAGATGGTAAAGTGAACATCATAATGTGTAGTTTTTTACTTCTGGTCAAATAAAATAGAGCCTTTAAATAATATAAAACTGTTATAATACCTACTACTTAATTCCTAGAAAAAAATGTGTAATCTTCCTGCATATTAAAAATCTAGTGTCATGGTTTATGTCTGGGATAAATTCCAAAAGTACATAACCGATGTTGATGTAATTTTGTAACTATATGTAATTTGGTCTAACTTGAGAGATGAAATTGTCTTGGTGATAAAATTGTGAGAGATAAAATATCCCGATTATTGACCTCAATATTTGTTATTGAAGTTAAATGTTTATTATACGGCAATAGTGTGTATTTATTTGGAAGTTCTATGACCTAACAGATGGCGGTTTTAGTTAATTCAACGACACAACATTCTTACATCTTTTGACATCTAGGTGAATATATACAATCACTGATGGCGCCATGTTTCAATTTCTAGATGCATTTAATGTCATATTTGTTTATGTTTACGACATGACCATTTTAATTTTTCGTGTTTTGTTTTGGTGAACCACTTCTAAACCACGTAACGGATTTTAATACGGTTTCCGCAGTAATTTAGAAAATTTCTTCCGCAATGTTTATATATAATAAATACACTGGCTTTTGCCTACAGCTTCGCCTGTAAAATTGTAGATTTTGTAATATTTGTCGGGTTCTGATATGATCTTTTGAAATTCGATTATGTATTTTATATTACGATATACGAATGCCATAGAATTGGTTTTGTGTAAGCCACCATGGCCCCATCCTCGCCCATTTTGTTCGATGAGAATGGAAACGGTAACGAGATGGGATCAGGACCAGGAACGGAAACGATAAAATATTAGTGTGACGGGAACGAAAACGGAAATGGAATGAACGGGAATGAGATAAGACTGAAATAAAAAAAGTGATTCCTCTGAGAAACGAATTACACACGAGGGAAGCTGCGGGCGGGTCACTAGTAATCTATATAAAATTATATACATGCAAAATGTAAACTACCATTGTTGCGTTCTTAGGTGATGAAACAATTTGTCTTTATATAATTTTATTTTTATAGCCAATCTTCCATATCTATTTTACAATCACTACATATTATAAAATAAAGTCCCCCGCCGCGTCTGTCTGTCTGTCTGTCTGTCTGAACGCGATAAACTCGAAACTATCGAACATATTGGCATATGGGTAACACCAATGGAGTGATTCAAGAGAAAGGTTTACGTGTATAAATTATTAATGTGTGGAAATTAATTGAAAAACGACGATTATTGTTGAAGAAGTCAGAAAAAAATCAAGACGGCTAGGAGCTTTCATCGAAAACGCTGCCTAAACCCTTTGAGATATAACAAAATAATGTATTAAGGAATCGTTTCTCTTTTGCAGGACTAAAGAAATGTCCGCGATAGCACAAGTCTATTTTTTATGGATAGCTTACTTACTATACCTATTTTTATGTTTAAAAAATGGTGTCATATAATGAGGTAATTGGAAAGCCATTTGTACGGATACAGTATTAATCTTTATCAAATTAAATACGTTATTCACCTTTAGCATTTCATGCAGATTATGATTGCCCTTTACACCATACAATTTAAATTAATATCTTAGGAGCTATCGCGAAATATAAATATCGCGCAACCAGCCGGGCACCACGCCGCCCCCGCCCGCCAGGCGACGTGACACGCGTGGTTAGGTTAGGTTATATGTACCTGTATTATATTCTCTACTTTTTCAAATATTAATAGAATTAGAAATAAAATACTTTATAAATACTCTAAGACAGATGAACTTACGTTACATTTAAATCTAATTGAATCCAATCCACATGTTGGACGCAACAAGCTGATATGACACTATACGACAGAATAAACATTACGGCCTATATGCTCTGCTATCCGTGTGAAGCCGGGGCGGGTCGCTGATATATTTAGTGAAACAACATTTTTCGGTTTTTCTTGTTGTACCTACCTATATGTGTAAGCTAAGAACAATGTACCTAATTTCGACAAACAAAAAACAATAACCATAGGGCTAGACGCAATTGACCTAAATAATTAGGTACGTAAATATAAATTGCCTTAAATTGAACATAAGTCTTTGAAAAATTTGTATTTTTTGAAAATTATTTGCAAAATGATAGATAGGTAGATTGATAGATGACCGGCTGGCCGAGTGGTTAGAAACTCTAACTGCGCAGCCGAGGGTCGCGGGTTCGATTCCCGCTCAAGACAAATATTTGTGTGCACGAACATGTCTATTTGTTCCGTGTCTGGGTGTAAAAAAAAATTATATATATGTAATTATTATAAAGATTACCTATTCAAATATCAGTTATCTGGGGTATGCACGGTGTGTGGAATGTCTGAGGTATTATTATTATGAACTATTACAGTTCCTCAGCCGCAAACGCTCGGGAAGGTATCTATGCGGCGAAGTGTGGGAGCAGTCAACATGAACAGCGACAGTAAGTCACGGGTGAAAATGAAAATATAGCGTCAGAGTTATGACAGCAGCGTTTTCAATCATTTTTCTCTGTTAAAAATAATATTGTACTGGATCTCTAATAAGCGCTGCTGTTGCCAAACACGGCGTATCTTACATTGTTTCCACTTTTATACATATGAATTAATATTATGGCCATAGTAATCAGTTCACTTATACTTTACACTATTTTAAGAAATATTCCACTTTCATGAAACTATCTTGTACCTATATACCGGCTAAAGTTTCTAGAAATGGACACATTAGGTATAGCCATAGTAAATGCTTCTCCATTAGGTAGGTACTTACATTCTTCAAAAATTATGTCATTTTAATAGAACTCAAACCTATACATGCCGACTCAAGCTACAAACAATGGATGCATTATGGCCATAGTTGATTGACCGAATGACCTAGTGGTTGAGGCCCTAACTGCGTAGCCAAGGGTCGCGGGTTCGATTCCTGTCCGGGACAGTACGAAATGGCGCTGTAAGGGATGTCCCGAGTTTCATAATAATTATTATTATAGCAAAGTGTCAGGTTAGTATGAGTGACCTCAATTTGTTACCTACCTGGTTGGTGTTAAAATTATAGAAATAAAAAGCATATTATTATAATGAATTTAATGTTTCATAGTGGAAACATTTTAAAAACAGAGATGCCATATTATTGTTACGAACACACAGAGTAACGACCGCCATCTAGCGTCAACCAGTAAAACCGCTTTGTAGTACAGAGACAAACACGAAATCCCTACTCAATACTAGATGGCGTTAGATGAAAGAATGGTCTCGAACGCCGGGCACGTGCGCGGGGCGTTTAATCCGGTACGATCTATAATGATCTGGCGCTTGTCCCGGCCCATATAAATAGCCGCAGGAAGGCGAGCGAGTTCCAGTTCAGTTTTTGGGCTACTTTCGAGGCGACTTCGAAGCGAAATTAGTGATACCAGTGAAACCTACGACTTGGCTACGACCTAGGACATCGTGAGTGCTTAGTGTTTGGACCTAGTGTTAGTGAATAAAGTTTTCAAAAGAGTCAGCAGGTCTTTCTCTCAAAATCCTTCGAACCCTAACACGTAACATTATTATCACATTAGTAGGTACAAATGCAATCAAAGAAATCGTTTTTCAGTTTTATAAATTTTGCTATGAATGGAGTTGACAAATAAGTGCATGCCTCAAATTTTTGAGTTATTTACAAAACCTCAAACTCAAAATAAATAAATAAAGGTATTATTTTGCCATTTTTCTGAACCATAGATAATAAATAATGACATCAACACAAAGGGAACAATGTAGGCAAAAAACAACATTGTCTTTAGTTGTTGCGTCCGTGACACGATGAATCATGTAGCCCAGCGAGCCCAGCCTCAAATACCGAACAGTGAAAGTTGTTATACTTTTTTTTTAATTTAACTTAATTTTTAATTACAAAAAGAAATATAAATATTATATTCGACTAAGTAAAATGAAACAATTTTAATGAAAATACTAATAAGTTAAAATAAACAGTCATTTGTGCAAGAGAGCAAATTTCATTTCGGTTCCGTACCCAAAGGGTAGCAAAAGGAATCTTATTTACTCAATAACTATTACTTATTACTAAAACTGCATTGTTTGAACCGTACCTAATAGACGGACACTTGAAATTTTCACACATTGTGTATTACTATGACAACAAATAATAAAACTAAAATAAAGATAAAATGTAAAGGAGGTCCCTATAATTATAAACCCTTCGTTCGCTAGTCCGATTCATAAGTACCTACTTGATCGATTTTTAGTTTTTCGGATATCGATCCGCTGTGGATCCGTTGTGGCCCACAAATAAATATGTCTTGGATGTTATAAGATAATAGTGCAGACTTAGACGGGACCAAAAACAAATTACAAAACATATTTCTTTTCATTTCAACACATTTTGTTTTTTATTGTATAGTCTTTGTCTGCAAATACCTTATAACATTTAAGTCATATTTATATAGTAGTCTTAGATAATGCTTGCTTAGGTACACCGGACAGAAAAAAAAAACATTGCATGGTGCATCCTACATTGTTCAAACAAAGTTCTGTAGATTATAGAACTGGGCTTTCTTCTTTTCAGTATTGACTCACATTATTGATTAGTTATTTAATCACAAAGAATATAAATCGATTTCAATAATTAATTCATACTAAATTGAATAAAATTACATAAAAAATATATTTACTTTCGATTCTGTGGTTTTCTATATGAAGAACTCTGAAAAAAAATGAAATTGCGATCGGGGACATCAAACATCTATTATATGCAACGAAATAACCTGAAATGTAATTACTTGCTATTCTTAACAACAGATGGCGGTATCTGACTAGTTTTTATCCTTTACAATAGATAGCGTGATTATCATTAGAGCTATCTTGGATGTTATATGTTGAATTAAAAAAAATAATAATAAACTTACAAACATGTAACATGCATTATTTTAGAAAAATACGTATTGCTGGAGAAAAGGACCTTCGAATTCTAGTGTGTGACATATAAAAACGCCTCATAAATAACTAAAATAAATTTCATAAATTTCATAACAAATTTCAAAAAATACGAACTATTTAATGATGTATGTTTCAGTTTAAGGCAACTTATAGACACATAATAATAAGTTGAGTCAACTGCATATAATGTCACAATGGGAATAGGTACTAATGTAAAGTAGTGTTTGATGTAGACGACATAGATAAACTTTAGCTTTTAATGTTGGGACCATATTATTTTCGTAAGGTACTGCAAAGCTTAAAAAAAACGCTAAAATTGAGAAATCTCCTTTTAAAGAATTAGGTATATGTTATCTGCGTTTACCGTCTAACCACTCATATTCTAGCTAGCTCGTGTAAGATGGCGAGTTTCAGTCCGAGTTTCAATGTGGAAGGTCCCCGCGCGCCGGTCTTCACCCCGCGAAATCCCCGCGCGCTGGTCTTCAACCCCGCAAAATCGCGTAATATCACTTCGATACTGTGAAGTGACATTTATGACTCTATTAAAACCAAACGCTGGTGTCAAATTCATTAACTCTATGGTTACTGATGTATCCTTTGATAGGTAGGTGCTATACTCCCGGTTAATATGAATCTGTCAAAAACTTATTGAATAAAATCGGTTAAGGGCTATAGGTACGTATGTATATATACACGTACGTACGGATACACGTATATATCTATAGATGACAAAGGTTACCGATATACCTACATCATAATCATATTGAAACATCTGTATAATGTAAGTAATGTGATACGCAATAAATAAACAAATATACTAATAGGTATAGATACTTATTCACATGTATACGGCCATAGGTACGTTATGTGAGAAACACGTTAGCCTCTTTTGGCTTTGCCGTAGTCAGGTAAAAATAAACAGAACTCATTAAGCATTGTATCATTTTGAAAAGAATATTTGAATTTTATTTATAACACAAGACGTAGGTCTTACTTATAACACTTTAGAGAGCATTATAATTATATCAACGACAACCGTCGATTTCATGGCGTCACGGTAACGTGGGACAGAAGCCTCCATATTCGAGAGATGGGCACCTTCTCGTGTTATTACTAGGGACAAAACCACAAACCATAAATTATAATGCAGTGTTAACAGTGATACGTGTATACGAGTGAACGTTGCGGGGTGAGGGCCGCGGGGAGCGTTATCGCGTTGACGAGAGACGCTCGACCCGTGAACGCGACCCGCGACTCACAAAAAATAATACCATTATTATTAGGTACGAGCTGCGTTGACAAACGACCCGACCGCTGGTGTCGCTATCGGCCTGCACTCCTCACCCCTCTCCGTCGCCTTCGCGCAAGGCATCACATGTCGAATCGACAGTCAGTTGACCGCATCTCGATCGTTTTACGATTAGTTAAATGATTTGTGCGCGAGTCGCGCCCGCAGCTATGATGCCATGCATGCCCTTGTCGGGCCATGTTGCACGTATGTATGTACCTACCTATGCGCTGGCGCACGTGTCACATTCGGTCTCCCCCCCGTCTCATTACCTTCACTTCAGATAAAAAGTCACGTGCATGCGCATCAGATTGCAATATTAAATACAAAACATATGGAACACTACTAAAGGTACTTGAAAAAATAAACCTTAATCATCTAACTACGGGCTTAAATAAAACGTTGTAAAAAATTAGACATTTGTGAGTAGAACCCTTTTTCGTACTTGTTCATTAGAATTATCTTAAGGTTATTATAAAAGAATGGTACCTAGACATATCTATACGGTAGCAATATAGTACAATTTATACAAATAAATTATATGAAAGTAGGCAAATGTGCACTGGGGTTTATAAAGAAAACGAAAGAGAATCACTCGCCAATTTTCTAGGGATAGGTAAGTCATCTAAAAGCTCTATTTTAGAAAAAGAAATAGCTAAATAAACAACATTGAAATATTTTTTCCTAAAATATTTTCTATTCAGCGATGCAATTGTCAATCGCCCGCGCATTTCCACATTTTTTCAATAATTTTATGATGCCATTTCTCAATATTTCAGGACTGGGATTCAAAAGGGAATACATCTACATCCCATGTTCTTAATTAGCAAATTTATGTAAATATCGAACGTAAATAGCCATTTACAATAATTATAAAACATCAAATATTTTTTTGGATCGTGTTATCTGTTATCAGTATTGTAATAACTTATGTGTAGAAACTTAATGAATAAATGATTTTCTATTCTATTCTATTCCCGCGTTTTCGTCTGCTAAGAAAAAGCTCGAACGAGAGTTTATTCTAATTTTAAATTTGATTAGTCTGAAGTGTTAAGCTTTGAAAGTTCAAAATCAGCTTTAAACGAATCTGTCCCTTTTTGAGGAATGATTTTTTGGTAGTTTGACGACTTTAAAAACGGAAGAGCTAACCCTAGATTTCTGGACCTGGTTTTTTGTAACAAAATTTGTGATATTCCTGTTTGTGATATTCCTCTATCCCCAGAGGACTCACATCATAAAGCGCTTAATATAGACATACAATTATTGCAATTTCCTATTGCCTTAAAAAGTAATAGTACCTACCAAAAATATTTTTTAAAGCGGATTATGAATCTATAAAGTTTGGACTTTCTTCTATTGACTGCAATAATGAATTTTCTTCAAAGGAAAACATAGATTCTATTGTTAATAATTTTTATACTAACTTAAACGATCTAATACACAGATATGTCCCCAAACGAATTGCCCATGAAAATCTAAAGTACCCACCGTGGAATAATAAACCTCTCATAAAATTCTAAAGAAAAACGTAAATATCACAAGAAATGGTAAACATATAGTAATCTGAGTGACTATCGTACGTTTGCCTCTCTCAGAAGTAGATTTCATAAAATGGAGTTAGATTGTTAGGTATAGATATTATATAAGATTTACAAAAGAAAGAATAAAAAGAAACCCTAAAAAATTTTGGGGTTCTGTCAAATCTCAAAGAACTACTTGTGATATTCCAGATATGATATTCTACCAAAGTAATGTACTAACAGATGGTAGTGATATTTGTAATGCGTTTAATTCTTATTTCCATTCAATTTATCACTCCTCCTAGTAATAAATGTTTTCATGCTCCAACTGCTTGCAATATTTCTATTGATTTTAGTGTGGCAGTGCCGTCTTTACAAGGTATGAGGCCCTAGGCCCAAGTATCGACGGGGCCCGCCCCCAATAAATGTAGAATAAATTAAACCTTTCGAATATCAAAACCTTAAGTCTTAAAGCGTAACACTATAGTTGTAAGTCGCTTTTATAGAAGCTTAGATCATAATCATTTAATTATGCACATAAGCAACTATTTCAAATGACACCAGACACAAATTTTATTTAAAAATAACCCAAAATTATTTGTGAAATGATTTTACATAGAGTAAGATATTTGCTATAGTGTAGATAAAAAAATTCTGCGTAATAAATCTATAGATTTTATTTGTGTAAAAAATATCTGTTTAGAATTATTTCAAGTTCGGTTTAAAATTATCTTCTGTAAAGTTTGTCTAGTGTCTTTCAATACTTTCAAATTTACGCGGAAGCTCCGCGCCGCGCAAATTTTTTTAAGGATGATGGTCACGAATTGTAGCGGCGAGAGATCATTTTCAGTCTTAAAATTTATAAAAAATGATCATCGAAATGCCATGTTAAATCCTCGATTGAATTATCTTTCGATTATGTTTATAGAATCGGACATTTTAAATAATATAAGTTTTGAAGACATAATTTCTGATTTCGCTCACAAAAAATCAAGAAAAAAATTGTAATTTTACATTTCCATATTACATAATAAATATTATATTATAAATTAAATGACTTACGTAATTAATTACTTTGTTTTTATTACTATGGGGGTTTTAAAGCTTACGATTTGTTATTCAACGTTCTTTCTAAAGGATGATTGTAAATGATTTTTTGCGATTGGGGGGCCCTCAACATGCCTGGGGCCCTAGGCCCGGGCCTATTAGGACTTTGCGTAAAGACGGCACTGTACTGTGGATATTAATTCTCGCAATCTAAATAATAGAATTATTCTTCGTGAATTAAAAGAAGTCAACATACACAAGGGTGCTGGGTTTGACGGTATACATCCGCTTCTTATATCTAAATGTGCAAATGAACTCTTAAAGCCTATCTCTTATATTTTCCGTACATCCCTCAAAACTGAAACATTTCACAGTATCTGGAAAAATGCTCTAATAACGCCTATACTAAAAAACGTCAAGAAAGATGTAATAACAGAATATAGAAATAATTCTAATTGTTTTTTGTCAAACTGTTATTGATATAAATAAATAAATAAATAGACCTACATCAAAATTATGTGCTTTTGGTAAAATTCTTGAAAAAATTGTTGCTTCTCAACTTTCTAATTCTTTGCGGAACTATATTTCAGAACACCAGCATGGATTTCTTAGTTTGCGCAGTGTTGAAACTAATATGGTATCATTTACTGATTTTTTGTTATGTACCATGGATAAAAACCAACAGGTGGATGTCGTTTAAACTGATTTCTCCAAGGCATTCGATAAAATTAATCACGATTTCCTTATAGATAAACTTAATATAAATAGGTGTACACGGCAACCTACTTACATGGGTCGACTCTTATATACGTAATCGAAGTTAGGCCGTATGTTTGAAGGGTTACTATTCAAGATTTCTCAATATACCCTCTGGAATTCCGCAAGGATCCCATTTAGGTCGTCTACTTTTTGTTGTATATATAAATGATATTGGTAATGTTTTTAAGAACACTTACCATTTGCTTTATGCTGACGACACTAAATTATATAGGATAATTAATTCAAACGAAGATTGCGAGTTGATGCAGTCAGACTTAACAGCTTTAACTGATTATTGTTTCTCTAATCAGCTCTTTCTCAATGCTAATAAATGTCATGTAATAACATACACTCGTAAAATTAAACCTATTAAACATGAATATAAACTTCACGATGTGGTTCTTAAATGGGTTACTAGTGTCAGAGATCTTGGCATTGTTATGGACCATGGGGTCTCCTTTAATCTGCATATTGATTTTATAGTTCAAAAAGCACTTAAAAATCTTGTTTTATAAATTGAATCAGTAAACCCTTCAAAAACGCACTAACTTTAAAAAGTATTTACTTTGCCTTTGTGAGATCAATATTAGACTTTTGCAGTGTTGTGTGGAGTCCTTATTATCATTGTTATATTAACAGAATTGAGAAAATTGAAAAGAAATTTGTAAATTATCTAAATTATCGCAGTTATCGCTCTGACGCCACGTATGAACAATCCCTCAATTTCTATAAAATTCTGTTTTTGAGAGATCGTCGCAAACAAAATGATATGTCTTTTCTGTTCAAATTACTTAATAATAAAATCAATTCCGCACAATTTTATTACTAACAAAAATATCCTTTGTGGTTCCTATACGTGCAGATGCGCGTGTGCGCTCCTCACGTACTAAAGGTTTATTTGCGCCGCCTCGTTTACGGAGAAATTACACCCGAAATAGCTTTTTATACCGTTCACTAAAAATTTATAATGATGATTTTTTTCATATCGATCCCTTTGTTCCTACTTTAGACACTTTAAAAAAATGTGTGTTTACTAAATTAAGCAATTTATGAATCTTTTCAATAATACTGTATATCTACAATTGTTTTTCTACATTAAATTCTTAGTTTCTCTATATTAGTTCTATACATATGTTAAATTTATAAGTTAGATAATTTTTTATTAGTACCTACGAATTGTGTGACCTTTTGTTAAGTTTCATTTTCTGGTGTAGCTCTTATCAAATTTTTATATAAGAAATATGTAATTGTTTTCGACACTATAGGTCTATGTTTAAAACACTTTTATGTTATACATTATAATCTGGGGGCACGGCCGTGCCCCCACCAAGTCGAGCGAAAAAGCGTCACGGCCGTACCATCCTTTTCTCGAAGCAATTCAGACCATTTTCGACCCCCTGTAACTTCGTTGTGGATAAAACTAGAAGACTGAAATTTTCAGTAACCATGCAGGCATATTATATAAGCATATTTTCAAATTTCATTCAATTTGAACCAGTATTTTTAAGAAATTATAACGGGTCAAATTTCTTAATTTTGTCACTCACTGACTCACCGATCATCAAAATTCTAAGGCACTTTTAGCAGACCTAGAAGCTTCAAATTTGGAATATAAGTGGTGTTTGGTGTATGAATCAAGGAAAAACTAAAAAATCTAGAAAAGACCGCAAAAAAAAAATTAAGCCCATACAGCCAAGTCTTCAGTTAAATTTTTCAATATTGGCTTTATTCGTAACGATGTTTTATTACGGCAGTTATTATTATATTGCGTGCGAAGCCGCGGGTTTAAGCTAGTCCCATATAAATATAGGCGCATGGTAGTGCCCCTGCCAAATCGAGCAAAAAATGGGTATTCCCGTCATGAAAACACGTGTATTAAATTATTTATTAATGCAAAAAACGTATCTACGTGCGTATTCGTACTTATTACGAGTGCGTAAGGTTGTATAATATATCTTAGAAAAACTATATACATATAGATATACATATATACAATAAGTAGAAGGTACCGAAAAGGAAAAAAGTAGAACTGTCTACAAAATACAAAAAGAAATGAGATCCCATCAAAAACAATACTTGTCAAAAAAACCAAGTCTCGCAACTCAGTTGTTCTGCGGTAAAAAGTTGTGAGATCCATGTAATACCAAGTCGGTTATTAATTTATTCGGTTATAAATATATTGAGACTTGGCCATCGCACTAAATAATTGAATTTACATGTGTTTTCAGGCGATTGAATTTACACGTGTTTTCAGGCGATGGCCAAGTCTCAATATATTTATAACCGAATAAATTAATAACCGACTTGGTATTACATGGATCTCACAACTTTTTACCGCAGAACTACTGAGTTGCGAGACTTGGTTTTTTTGACAAGTATTGTTTTTGATGGGATTGTAAATGACCGTTTGTGCCGGAATAAATAAAAATAAAATAAAATAAAAATGACGAGATAAGTGGACACCCGCCAACGGCTGTCATTGCAGAAAATGTGTAGACTACTGAAATGCTGGTGCGAGAAGAGGCGCGAACCACATAAAAGAACATCTTAGTTAGTCTAGTTAGTGTTTATACCATGTTGGGAGGAAAGTTTCTTGTCATTGGATAGCTCGTGTGCTTTCCGAAACGGGAAAAGAAGGCCGTGTGGACTGGAGCCGACAAATGCGACAACGTTTCAAAAACTGGACATCAAAGCGTATTTTTGAAATAATTACTGCCGTCGAAACATGGATATCAATATAATCTTGAAAGGAGCGTTCGTCGGTATGGGTGTTCTCAAATGGCCGATTGCCAACAAAATCGCAAAGGCCTTGGAACATTGACAAAAAATAGTGAACGGTTTTTTTAGAGAGTGGACACCTTGCAGAGGAAAATTAGAGTAAATGCATCCGCAGAACAGCTTTGGGCAAACGGAAATTTGTATAGAGAATAATGGAGAATAATTTGAAAAAATATAATATAAGCTATAAAAATATATTGTTTATTTTTTACGTTATGTACTTAAAACATATATACGTAGTAACCTACATTCTAAAATAAAAAGACGTATTTAATAATTTTCATCAAGAATCATAAAATTAAACTTTGGCTGGCGAAGGAAAAATCACGTGCTGTATAACATTATCGCAAGTATGAGTACAGTATTGTTCATTTTCGGAACTATTTCACGAGATTCCGCGGATCAAATGTGTTTTTGCGTACCTATCTGTAACTTTATGAATTGGTCCATATATCCCTAAAAATAAAGCTTAAAATCCAACCGACAACTTGTTGAAATACTCTTAATAAAAAACCAGTCGACTTGTCCTTCAGTCGGACATAAATTTCAACAATCATATAGGTACCTAGGTATGTTAATTATATTACATGCGTGGTGGGGTATGTCTGTGTGTGTATATTTGCGGTACTGACTGGCAGATAGGCTGGCGGCGGCCGAGAGCGGCGCGGGCGCACGTCTGCTCTCCACGCCCCAGCCACCGTCCTGCAAAAGGATGGCCACCTGTAGCACCGACTCCGATGGAGACGTTTACGATATAGAACTTTGAGCATTGAACGGCCGCCAGTTAAGGTACAGAGTGGCATACGATACGGTTTACCCGCATCGCTCTGATGACGCTAATCGCCGGACTGACCTGGGGTGTATAGTGGTTGTGATGGTGAGGTGGATAAGCTGCAGGTGGGCGCGCGCCGCTGCCGAATGCACCGCCGAAGCGCTGGCTGAAAGCTGGCAGAGTGCCTGCTTTTGCACCGCTCACACCGCCATTACCACCCGCGGTATACTCCTCACCCAGTGGTGAGAGCACGCCTCCAGAGAACGGTGGTGAACCTAAAGGATGCAGGTAAGCAATGGGTTAAGTCGTTAAACTCCCATATAGGTGTGAGAGATGGGAGACTTTCTCACCGGAAGCAGTCCATATTTGAGAGGGCTGAAGATCTCCCCCGTTGGTGAAGTAGGCGGTGGTGCCCCCGTATACGCCGCGCTGGTACACCATGCCACTGGCTCCCCCCGCGCACACAGTACTCACTCCACCCCCACTGAAACGAAACTTTATATTACATAATATATAGAAATACTTCACGCTGACAAAGAACAGTTAGTAACAAACGTGTTATGCGGACATCTAATGGCTTATGCCTCATATACATTATATTAGTACCTATTGGTTCTTAGCACAAAGAGTGGCAAAGGGCTCGTCATTCACGAATCGGCCGATCTCGTGCCTACGTAGTAACGGGCACAGAAAGCCTAAATTAAACGCAGTCCAAACTTCTAGAGCGTGTAGAGCTTACCGAAAAAAACATAAATAAAAAAAATATAAAAAATAAATGATAAAAAAAATTTACTATAAACATGTTTTCTCGGTAATTTATTTTGTGCGCCACCTATGCTCACTTGCAACTTTTTGTTTAGTACGGTAAGCTCTACATGCTGTATAAGTTTGGACTACGTTTACCTAAAAATCCATGTTTAAATACAGGAAGGGAGTAAAAACCTCGACTGGAACAGAATGGAAGTGAATTGGTTTGCACCAAAACGATGTGCGACAGGTCACTATGAAAAATTATAATCAAATTGATGATAGATATGGGTACACTTTTTCAAAGTAGTTTTTCAGCTTTGAGCCTTCCACCTGTACAAGTAAAGCCGGCGCTGTGAGTGGCTACTTGGCTAGTGGCGGTAGGGACGTGGTGCTATAACTCGTTCGATGATGGACTTCATCGGGCAGTACAAATATTATCAAGTGAAAAATATTATTATTTTTACAAAAGGATATCAAGAAGGTTTTCACTTATTTTTAACTAAGCTCTTATTATGTAAAACTGCTTATCTAGCGCACGTTGTTCTTTTGTATAGACATGTTACGTCTTTATTAAAATTAAATAAGTAAAGCAATATAAAAGTTAAATACCATGCCAATATAGGTAAGCACAAATGAAAAATGAAAAAGGTAGGGAATCATTCAGACGGTGCAACAAAATTTTTTTTAATTTATTAGAGATAATCAGTCATTCACTTTTTTTTACTTTTACTTTACTTAACTTACATAATAAACATGCAATTTTTCATAGACCTAGAGCCTCATATCTTACTACATATAATAGGTTATATAAAAAATAGAAATAAAAGTCCATCCAACAAAAAAAAAAATAACGGTAACATCACGCATATAAGCTAAATACAATAAGATAGTGTAATATAAATTAAACAGTTACTGCTGACTGCTATTCCCTTCTGAAAAAAACAATCAAGACCAGTTTCTTTACATTAATTAAGGTGCAGTTGAAAATATCAATGTTACATAATTGATTGTTATACAACCGGATACACAAAAACGATAACATATATATGATATATAAAATATATATCGTACATAGCTTAAAGCAGTTACGGACGTTACAAAATAATTTCGAAATTCCATTGAAAGAGATTTGATAAATTAACTAAATTGATACGATACAGTACCATATACCTATCTGTAATATGTTCGATATTGCGGATACGACAAATACGAAACTCTTCACTCTGTCAGTCCGTCTGTTACCATTGGATAGATAGGTACCTATATGGTCTGGAAGAGTTTGTGACGGAGGATCCGCGCCGTTCGGCACGATAACGCACAAAGGCCGGCCTAGGTACCTACCCGCCACGTCACCGGCGGATAGATAGATAGATAGATAAACGTTTATTATTTTTTCAGCTTAGGTTTACAATTATTTACATGTTTATTTTACAGTCGCGTCTCTCTGGACGTCGTCGTATAAGTAGTTTTAATTCTAATTTAACATATTTTAATGCTTTATTCTATAGTTAATTAGTCGGGCATGCCCGGGGTTGTATATTATTCACTTATGTGGCTAAACTAAGCTAAAATAGGCTAACTTACAACTAGGAACTACAATGAGAAATTAGGAGTAGGAACTTAAAATTAGTTACGCTAACTTACAAAAATATGTATACAATTCAGGAATAATGGATTGTATTATGCATTGTTATATTCGAGTTATTGGCTTAGACCGCCACGCCCGCGTTCGGCCGTAGGTCGGGATGATACTGGCTTCTTTCGCTGTTTAGGGGACAGCGGCTGATTGAGTCCTTCTACACGGGTTGACTTTCTCATGACGCTGAACATTCCATAACGGGTGAAAATCGGACCCACGTCGTTGGCTCTTTCAAAATTTTTGCCTTTAATTCTTTGTAGCAAGTCATTGTGCAGATCGAATGCGCGCACGTGATAAGGGTCCTCGTCCAGTATGTCATAGAGAAGGTCAGTGTTCAGGCACATTGGGAAGCCACCGGCGCGCTTTAGTGCTCGCCTGTACACTCGCTCGAGTTTTAATTGGTTCGAAGCGCTCACGCGGGGCAGCAGTTGGACTACGCCGTAGTCTAAGATTGGTACCAAACATGCTCGAATGAGTGTTAGTTTCGAGTCGATGTTGGCGCAGGAGTTGTAGCCCGCGATCGGGTCGAGAAGTTTGGCCACGACTCGTGCCTTACGAAGCGTTTCGCGAACGTGTTCGTTCATCGACAGGCGTTTATCAAGTGTGACACCTAGGTACTTTATCTTATTTTGATAGGCGATGCGCTGGTTGTCGCCTATGTCGATGTGTGTTTCATGTTTCCTGCTTGTGGTGAAAAGGATGCAATCAGTTTTGTCCACATTGCATTTGAGACCCCACCGATTGTAGTAGACAGTGAGGGCTCGCATAGCCTGTCCTGCCATCTGAGTTGCACGTGCGGTTGTTGAGGACGAGTTGAGCACACACAGGTCGTCAGCGTACTGGGATACCACGATTCCCCCGTTATCGAGAGCCTCGTTCACGTCCATGACATATAGATTAAATACGATCGGCCCGAGTATCGAGCCTTGTGGCACACCATGTTGCACGGCTCGGTAGTCGCCTGTGGTCGTCCGAAACTTCCCTCGTACTCGCCTCCCGGTGAGGTAGTTTTCTAGCAATTTAATAATGTTAGCCGGTACGTCCGCAAGTTCAAGTTTGCGAATGAGCGCGCCATGGTGAATACTGTCAAATGCCTTAGACAGGTCGGTTACGATCATAGAGCAGTGGTCCCGCTTGCGTCTGTGCACCCAGCGGCCACGTGAATATTCCAAGCGTTCGGTGCCCTCGAGCGCCTCGGTGATGTGTTTTGTAGTGCGAATGAGTTGCGTCTCGCAGCCGAGACCTGGCACGAAGCCGTGCTGAGACGTCGGGATGCGTTTGAGCAGCTCAGTTGCCGTCTTCATGTAGATAACTCGCTCGCAGATCTTGCCCATGATGTTGAGTAGCGTAATTGGCCTGAACGAGCTGGGATCAGTGTGATTCTTACCCGCTTTGTGTATAAAGATGCAGTCGCCCTCTTTCCATCTGCGAGGGTAGTAGCCCTTCTCAAGTGTATAGTCGATCACTCGACGGAGCTGATTGAGCACGGTAAGTCCGACGTGTTTGATTGGAGCCAGCATGATGCCATCCGGACCAGGAGCTTTGCCTGGTTTAAATGAGCGGATGGCTGCAGTCAGTGTCTGCATCGAGCATTCGTCTAGTGGTTGAAATGGCACGTTGACATAGGACGCCGTATCGCTCGCGTCCACTTGTGTGTCGCTCACGAGCGCCGTGTCGACCAGTCGATTGACCACGTCTTTTTCATCCACTGTGCCCGCGATCATAGGAAGGCGCTGTTCAGGCTTTTTTAATGCTTTTTGAATACGCCACATGTTTGCTCGATTGTTGTTGCGGTCGTCAATCGCGCGCAACCACTTGGACTCAGTATGAGCGCGGATAGCATCGTCGACTTCGCGCCTAAGGCGGTTGTACTGCCCAGCAGAACCTTGACCAAGTCGGTGCATTTGTCTTGCGCGATTGCGTTGTTTGATCAAGTCGATCGTCTCCGGTGGCAGTTCGTCTCGTGGTTTGACGGGGCGGAGCGGGGCGAGTTCGTCCAGCGTCTGGGTGATGATGCGCTCAATTTGCATGATGGCAGCATCACATGACTCATCGTCGGTGATCACAATGGGATTGGAATGTAGTTCAGAGGTGCGCGCTTTGTAGATTGCCCAGTCGAGCTGCTTAGTGTTACGCCGAAGCTGTGCAATGCGCGTCGGAGTGACTGGTATGCGCAGTAGCCATGGTCTGTGGTCGGATCCTATATCACCTAGCTGACGGCAATAGCTCGTTCCCGAGACGAGACGGTCCCCATCGGTAAAGCTAGAAACGGCTGCGTCAAGGCAGCCCTCCCCGGCGTGTAGTGGGCGCGATGACTCGGCGGTGCGCCATATGAGCGAGTCGGATTTGATGTGGGTTTGAATTAGGTTCCCTCTTGCGTTGGGTCGCCCGTTAGCTCCAAGCGAGCGGTGTTTGGCATTCAGGTCGCCCAGCACAATCGTGTTGCCGTCTGAGAGTAGACTATCAAGTTGTTGGTTGATAGCCCGCGAGTGTCTCGGGGGCACGTATATCCCAGCAATCGTGAGTTTAGTTTTATTCGATAGCTCAAGATTGAGTTTGATGCCTTCGATCAGGCGGTCGGTTTCATCCACATCGCCCATCAATGGTGACTGTGCCCATTTAAGTCCTGATCGAACATAAATGAAGGTGCCAAGGTGGTCCGCAAGACGATCCATGATTTTGGTGTAGCCCTGGATGTTTCCTTTGTAGGTAGCCGGAGTCTTTACTTCATTTAAAATAATCACATCAGGTGAAAGACGCGAGGCGAGGTCTTTTACTTCGGCCAGCTTTTTACGGAGACCGTTAATATTGCAGTGTATGATGCTCAGCTTATCCAGAATTGAGAACAGAAGTGTGTCTGGCAAGCAGAGTACATGTTTTGAAGATCATGTCTGCGTGGGACATCTGGCCGCTTATAATCCTTTTCATTAGTCGGTACAACTCGGCACAAGTGATCGTGTCGTGAGGACCGATACGTGTGCTGACAGCTTGAATCATTTGTAGCAGTTCAGACATGACGTCTTCATTGTTGTTTGCGCCCGCGGGTACGCTTGATATGTCAGTAGTTACACGGTGTTGTACTGAGCCAGTGGGCCGTGTGTCGGCTTGGTTGCTCGTATTGGTTGTTTTGACGATTCCAGCGTATGACATGCCCTGAGTTACTGGGCGGGCTGGCTGTTGCTTTTGCAGGCCCGTCTGTCTATCTTGCGCACGCGTCGGTGCAAGCTGTTTGTTTGCTCTCAAGCGTTTGAGCCGTTCCATTTCTTCTGTAAATTTGGGACATTTACGCTGTCGAGCGGTGTGATCTTGGCCACCACATTTGCTGCAGACCTGGTACGTCGATCCCTCATCGTTCTTCGCGATAATTTGGTCTTGTATCTGTTTGCGATTGCAGTGTATGCTGATGTGCCCGAAGTCAAAGCAGCGCTTGCACTGGGTAACTTGATCAATGCGTGTTTTGTAGGGCTTTACTTGTACGCGTTGCCACAGGATACTTGTGATTTCGCGCATTTGCCGTGCATCTGTTTTCGGGTGCATTGCTAGGATTACACCCTGACCATCGTTTATAGGGATAGCGCGGACACATTCAAGCCCGTAATGTTCTCCTATATATTCAATCATATCAGCCTCGTCCTCGGCTCTACAGAGCATGCGCGCGAAAAATTTCTTCGTCTTTTGCGAGTCTGGGAGACCGTGAGAGAAGAACTCCGCTCCGTCTTCTTTGAGTTGAGTAAGCAGCGCGTCGTGACCCGTATTATTCGTAGCACGGATGGTGATTTTTTTGCCTTTGGGGTTGAAATTCACCGAAGCATTGGTGGTCTTGGCAATCTCCGTGAGCCTGGCTACATTGGTGGGATTCGTAATGGTCTTTGAGTTGGCTGTGATCGTTACCACGGGGGGGCGACGTTGTTTGGCCGGTTGTATTTTGTCGAGGCGGACTGAGCGTGTGATCTTGCTTGTCTTTGGGTTGTCTTCCTTTTCTTTGGTTCCCTTGGCGGTAGGTGTATTATTCGCTTTCGGTACGGTCTCGTCGTCGCTGTCTGCGAAGACGCTGAACCGTTTGCCTGTAGTAATTGGCCCGTCAGCCTCCATTTCTTGGGGCTGATCCTCGTCAGCGGGAAGTGATGCAGATAACAATTCAAATCGGTTGTTAACTGGTATGGTCGTGGAAGGGGCTGGTTCTACCAAGCGTGCATTCTTTGCTGGAATTTTTTGGTTGGCACGCGTTTGGCGCTTTTGTGGTGCTTTCGGGCTGTAAAGAAGCCATTGTTGGGTTAAACATGCACACTTTACTTGTTCAAAGCATGAGCCTACGCCCTGAATAAATGTTGAGGCAACCTGTTGGTGACATTTTGAACAGTTGCTAATGCCATTGTCCATTCCACCGGCATGCTGAACATATATGGTACGTTTACATTGTGCGATCGAGTCTGTGTAGTCTACGGAAGATCTAATTTTATAGATAAATTGTTCATCTGGTCTGATTTCACAGCTTTCGTGTGTGCAGGGTGTGGTTGCCGTTTCACCGTTATTAGTGTCTATTATTTTTACCGTTATGGGGTAGTTGCACCAGTAGCACGGTATTTTTGGTTTTTCTGAAAGTTCATTTAACTCACAATGTTTTTTGAGCACAAATTCTACACTCATGGCCGTCATATCGTGATAAGACGGTAAGAATTTAATACAGCGTTTTTTTTCCCTTGCTCACTTGAGTCCGGAATAGTCGCTACACTTGTACGTTCGACACTTATACTAAGCACATTAGGTCCATGATTAATAGCCTGCAGCCCGGCGCGGCGCCGGGACACTCAAGTGGGCTTGGCAGGCTCACGGGATTCTGTGGGCACATTTACTTGAGCTTTGTTTCGAGTTTTTTTAGAGGTATATTTCCGTGGTGGCGCGATGGCGTTACTCTGCACGCGGCACGACACGTCCGTCGCGCGCGCGGTAACCAACCGAACTCTCACCGGCGGCAGCGCGGGCCGTGCCGATGCTAACGACTCCAACGGTTCGGAAGCTATTTGCTTATCGCTGACGGCGCCGGCTGCGGGATGCGCGGGACGGGAGCCCGCATCGTACAGTAGGAAGCTCGTCGCAAGAACACGCCGAATCGATTAGCAGCGGTAACGCACCGGCGGGCGGCGACACGTGAGCCTTCGCCTGCGCTGTTATTGTTCCGAGAAAGTACACCGGAGGCAGCCCCCGGGGATCCGCCGCACGCGTCGTGTCCACACGTTTTAAAACAAAACAATGTTAATAACCGCGTCATCCCGTTCACGCAGCGCACTCGTTTTTCTAAGAACGGCGAATCCGACCCGTAACGAGAGCTGTCGCCGCGCTCGCGCCGGGTCGCTGCGACGGTGGCCCACCAGAGGTTAATGAACCTCAATAATAAATAAAAGAATAAAACATTCAAAAACGCGCGTTTTAACAGAGTCCAAATATTTTTAAAGCTAATGTTTATTTTTTTTCATATACATAAAAAGGGTCCACGAGTGCGATCCAATAGAGCGTTTTTCGATTACACGATATGATATTGGGAACGGATCCAAAACGTTAAATGTTTTGCGAGTATGAGTTTCGTTATGATATCGTTAGGCACGTCACACTTTACTATTCTTCAAAATTTTCTCTCATTTCCCGATTCGTTCCACGCTTTATTCTTTTACACTTGATTCTATAAACTGTAGCTAAGTATAATATATGCTGTTTATAAGATTAAAAAATAAAATTACAGAATATAAATACATTTAGTTCGTTCACGAGATATTCTATTCTTTTGTCGTCGTTTGCTATTTCAGCGGTGCTAAGTATTGCTTGGTGCGGCTAATGCAAACCACTAAGACCAAAACATTACACGTCCTACAGCAACAGTGTGAACCGTGTCGAGTGATGGTCACGATTCATGGCAACGTGTTTGAGTATCGTTAAAAGATTCGGAATATCGTTTCAAAAGAATACTCAGTCTAGGCCACATCGAATGCAGTAGATGGTCGAGTGCAACCCATTGCGACCCTCTTCCGTTTTAATAGTACATATATAGGATCGTACAAACCGTTCCGATGTAATTAATTAAAGTTAATTCTATATTTTCCTCAAACCTATAATATTATTGGAATAAACAATACGATCGGACGCATCGCGAGGAAGCACGGTCCAACGAGCGGACGCGGCGGTCGGCATTAGCGATAACAACTCCACAGCCATGATCCCCGCACCCCGCGCCCCTTTCTGTCCTGCTCGCGTACACATTAACTGGTAAACTTGCACTTATAGGAAATCAAATAACGCTCCGTACTAGGTAGGCACTTTAAAAGTACTACTGGGATGCAAGTTTTTTTATATTAACGCTCAGTTTTATTTCATGTCTTCACTCAGTTGAAAATGAAATTATAAATTTAAATCAGGGTTCGCTTAAATACTACTTGCATCAAAAGTTTGATATAATGCGAGTGAGTACAAATTGTTTAGGGGGTAGGGGGTGAATGATTTTTATCTTAAGTAGATACAATTTCTCATTTCATATTAAATAAATAGAAAAGGGTTCATAAAACGTTTACTATTCGAAACGGACTAATACAGCTTCTTCTAGTTCAGAGCAGAGTGGTGATTCGTATCATAGTATTTTTTTCGTGTACTACCGAAATAGTACTACATACCTACCTACTACTTAGTCTACAACACGACTGTGACGTATCGCGAGTACGCTCTCGTACAACGCTGCCAAAATGCCGACTCTATGTAATTGTCTCTACATATTTTTAATAAGCCAATGTTCAAGTACTCGTGCCAAAGAATTGTACAATTCCAGTATTGCAGACTTGTAGACAATAGTGCTTGTATCCTCGCATTTTCACAGAATGCATCTGACTCTAGAAATCAGAATAAAAGAAAAAATTAAAACTCCCGATTATATAAACATAATTAAGTGAAAAGAGAAATACACAACCTCTTTTATATATAAAACGTGAATAAAGTACACTATCATATAAATATGATTAGAATATTATATAAAGTATTGCAGACGGGCAAAAACCAATAGGTAGGTAACCAAAATAGGTTCGGTAGTATAGTATTTATGTAAAAATCTAATTTAATTTTTTACAACAAATATGTTTTGTAATTATTAACTGTTCTAGTCTGTCATACTTTAGATATATGAGATTCAAATCATCTTTATATAATAATGTATTTTATTCACATTCTAAGTTTTTATGTCATTGTTTTTTTAATTTGAACTAAAAAGGAAAGTTTTCTAGTGTATTCGCTCTGCTTGGGGTTACGAAGCATGATTATTCAAAAGATATGTGAGCTAATCTCCAAATTTAAGTGAAAACGGTTGCTAACCAACTTTAAATCATTAAAGATCCTTCAAAAGGTCAAGATATAAGTTATTCAAAATGATTCATCGACTTTTATTTTATTATTTACCAGAATAATTCTTTACAATGTCGACGTTTGATTACTGTGATACGCACAAGATTGACACGAACCGATAGTCGTGATAGCCCAAGCGCAGCAAACCTGTTTCAAATCTATACGGCCATGTGGCCGTGTTTCGAATCTGGACGTGTACCAATGATTTTTTTTAACTTAAGTACATTACCTATCACTGACTCCGTGCCTCGGAGAGCACGTTAAGCGGTCGGTCCCGGTTGTTGTCAATAGATGGCGGTAGTTGAAATCCACCAACGCGCATTGGAGCGGCGTGGTGGATTTAAGCTCCAGCCCCCTTATCTTGAGGGGAGGCCTAAGCCCCGGGTATAAAAAAGAGCTGATGGAATGGAATGGAAAAAAAAGTCGGGGAAAAACCGACAGGGCTTGCGTAGGTATACTTGACAAATGTGGGCAACCGTGCTAAGTCGACCTTATATAGCCACACATAGTAATGGTCATAGGATTCGCGGGTCTCTTTTAAATGTGATAGCAGAGCGACTGATTGCTAATTTGAAGGCGGATGGGCGGCGTGGGCGGCGTGGGCGTCTTTAGGCTGCGGACTCGCATAAAAATCAAGTGTCGTAAGACCGTCGCGCTATCATGACTACTGCCATCATCACCCACGTTCGTCATATCATAAATTAAAAATGAGTGTAGTGGTAATGAGTGGTAGGTACGAGCGAGGAACAAGAATCTTTTGTCAAAGGGCTCACAAAACGCAAAAACTACATTCACTGCGTTACTTATTAGGCGCTGAGTCGATTCCCTGCGTAGCCTCATAATTAATAACACTAATAATATAGAACACAGACAGTAAATACGTATTCCTTAAATTCATTATTTTAGGTTCAAGAGACTCAGTAACATGTCTTTAATAGGTAAATAAGTTATATTTTTTTTCCAATTCACGTCAATAAATTGGTACATTATAATTATGACTCGATATCATAACCCAGCAGTGCTATATATATTCATAATATATTCAGTGATTATGAATAATATTTCCTTTTTATTTGTTTAAAATATTTGTGAGTACCCGATCTGTGACCTGCCAATTTTCAACACGTTTTTACAAGCTTTAATTTTAAGCTTTTTCTGTCACGGTGGTATCAATATGTAATGCACACTTCCTCTTGAATTACAAAGTTCCGACGACAAAAGACTAAAATGATAAACACGACCTGAAGATCTAAACATAATTGTCTCATCTCGAGGGCATTCCTCAACAGTTTTTGTTTAAACAATTTTATTTAAATGTTGTATACTGAAAGTTAACCATAATTTCACTATGAACTGATGCTAAAGTCAGGATTGTCTCCTCGTGAGAACATTGCTTAACGGTTAGTAGCATACACATGAAAGTATGTACTATGTATGTTGGATTTTGATATAGTTAACTATGATTTTCACCGTGACCTGTCGATGCGCCTAGGATAATCTCTTCATCGATGGGGAGTTCCCTTGTGAATTTTCTCGTTCAAATATTACAAATATTTATAGTTCAAATAAAAGATCCCTTTTCACAGCACATGGTGCCTAGGCTCTAAAGATGGAGCTGGATGGTGGATTACAAAACACTTCAGGTACCTACGTGCAGAGGATCTGGACAACCAAGGGTAGCAGACATAGTATGCTACTGACGTACCAAAATCTGGGCACTACACACATACATACGGATAAGTTTAGGTAGGTACTTGTTTATTAATATGTATTTTAAGAAAAAACAAATTTTCTTAAAGAAACTCAACGAATGAAAAATTTAAAAATAATAGGAACGAAATTATAATTTTATAATCTTGTCATTAATTTCCCTATTGTTTTAATAATTTCACTGGTATTACATAGGTAGGTATGTAAAAAAATCTTTCATACAAAACAATTTCAATAACAAACTGATGACTATATTTTTTTAATTTCGGAAAAATACCGATTATTACCGAAGATATAACAAATCAAAGTTTGTGTTTTTACGACCCGTTCGTGACGTCACTCGGTGCCGCTAAGTACGTACAAATTATCCACGTTGGCATATAGTAACTGTGTTGTAGATATCAAAAAAATTCGTTCACTGATTAGTTTGTCTTAGTAAATACCTATAATATATTTCTATAAAATGCAAAAATGAGATAGCCATGTAGATATGTTTTTCATGGTTCAAATGATAGATTTTCAGATCAACAAATCATAACCGAGTTTGGGATTATTTCATTTGTATGAAATACTACGGCATTGATCCTACTAATATTATAAAAGGCGAAAGGTATTATATTTGTATGACACTCAATCAGGGCAAAATTGGAATTACAGATTTGTATAAAATTTAGTACAGAGGTAGAATACACCATGGAATAACACCAACTTGGTATGACTGAGTTATGAGGATAGACTTCAAACTTAAATAATATATACGAGTACAAATTATAAATACTTAAATAAATGCAATCGTTGCAACATTTTAAATATAACGATCCAAATTACAAAAATGTCGAAATTGCCAAAATCCTCTTCTTACATATGAAATTAAATAAAAAGTAAACAATTCATTGATAGATAAAAAAAAAATTTTACATGTAATGCACTAAAACTAAATTAATTAACGTACATGTTCTCTCTGTTCATTCCAAAAGTAAACTTGTTTGTAAATACAATAATAATTTTTAAACTTGGGGCGCTTTTTTATCAATAAACGGGCGGAATTGAAGGCGGAGGCACAAGAAAGTAATTAGAGAATGAAAATCCTTTATTGAGAAAAAGCGCACCACGCTTTTCAACTAAAATCTTATACTTAAATTATAAACAGGCTTATGCTATTGAAAAGTAAACATAGGCGACAGGTTCATTAATTATTTTTGCTTTTTAGTGCATTGTTTGTAGAAGCGTGTTTAACTTTTTTTATACTACCAGTTTTTAATTATAATCTGAAAAACATGTTTATCCAAGAACAACTGACATGACAACTACGATCCGCCCGTCTCGCCCCCCGCCGACACATCACACCCTGTCACAACAAAAGATAATTTCTAGTCAATAGCGGCTGCGGTGATGCGCGAGCCAAACTTATTTATTTATTTTGCTTTTAAAACCGATCAAAACAAAGGCCTCACACCGATACATGAATCCCGCTGTCACACGAGCACAATGAGTATAATTCGGTAGGTTTCGAATGTGGTCGACCTAAGAGAATATCACTTACGGGGCAGTTGTTACAATGTTAATGTTTCAAAGTATGTACTTATCAGAGGTCATGGCTGTGGCGCTGCCAAGTGGTGCAAGCGGCCGCCACTAGATTAGAGCCTTTTTCTAGAAGCAACACAACATGTTACAAATGAAAATTATGGAATTTCGTTAAGTTTTGTTAATTTTTAATATATAATATAATAATATGTTCGATTGTCACACATAGACTCTATCATAGATCATCAAAATTCTACAATAGGTACATCTAGCAAACCTCAAATAATTTAAAGAGAGAAAATATTACCATTAAAATTTTACGTTAGTCACACTTTCTTTTACACCTCATCTAAGACTCGTTTGCTAGGTTATTTGAAGAATGTCTCGAATTGATACGCGAGTTATTTACATTTTTAACATTCAAATTTTAACACATTTTTTCGCCTTACATTAATTCGGTCACTTCGTGATTTAGGAATTTGATGCAGTTTGTGGCCCGAGCCTTGCACAACGGTACCATGAAATTATTTTTCTGTAACACCATCTTTGAGATGACTCGTGAATAAAAAGCATTCATCGTGTTTTTTATATAGGTACCAATTTTCGCAAGGGACGCGACGTTCCATAGAAGGTCGTGTCCCGCGCGTTGTAAGGCTTTGTAATACTTCTAAAACTTTACAATTTATTAATATTTTCTTACTTAGAATAGAAAATAGATCAGTAGATAGGTCTGCGCCTAATTATATAGATATTATAAGCTGATGATGATGAAATAGTAATTTTAGAGAAAAAATGCAGCTATACTTAGTGTAGCGACCTCATATAAAAATTTCGGAAATGGGAAAAGACGGATTAATTTAAGTCTGAATTCTGCTCAGAACTTTGCAAAAGCTTTTTCATGTTTGTTCTTTTCGTAATTTAGATAAAGTGCGATGCAAAATCGTAGCACAATCCCTAGCGGTGAATCTATTTATTGTTACAAGTTAAAAACTGGCACTTATATTTAGGGCTTGTGAGACTCGCGATGGGTCGGATAAACAAAAAATAACAAATTTGGAAATGATCCCTAAGCACTCGAAACGTGTTAGATGGAAGGAGAGGCTGCCCCGGCGCAGGTAGGGCGCCCCATCGCCCTCATCGCCGCTATAACTCTGAGCAAATACGAGTAAATTTTGAGTGTTTGCGGGAAGCATTAGCGCTTTGGTGTTGAACGATATTTGTATCGGAGTTTGGTGCTCCTCGGTCTATTGACATGATGTCGTTTGTTCGGCGCCCCCGCCCCCGCCTCGCGCCCCGCGTCGTCAGACGCCGCTCCGTCCGCCTTCCGGTGCGCGATACGGTTTGCGAGAACGTTATCCGTAGTTTACGTCACGAAGCAGTAGAATGTCGACGATATTAGCCGATATCTTCAACCCCGTGACGAGACGGCTTCACATTGGGATACATGGATCTGTGACACTTGGATTAGCGCTCTTTGGAAAGTAGTGACATAGCGGTAGAAACCTACGAACGAACAAATAGCCAGGCGCCCCCTTGTGTACGGTGCGTGGTCGTGGAGCCGCGGCCATACGCACACACCGCTGGGCTCGTGTTCGCACTAGCTTATAATATTTGCGATCGGCTCTACGCGGTGAACTCGTAATACTGCATGAATTGTTCTCCGCGCCAGAGTCAACGGTCGGACTGCCCGACCAGAGGACTTGTGACCTCCTCGCGGGACCGCGTCAGGTGTTAGGCCGCACTCGACATAGATTCGCATGAGTAGTGCGGTGCGAGGCAGGGTGCGGGGCGGGGTGCTGCGAGGTTGTCGTCCTTCGTGTCGCGACCTAGTTACAGGTACCGGGCCAGGAAGTAGGTGCCGCCGCAGCGCAGCTGACCGTGTGTGCGCTGCACTCCACACGCTATGGCACACTAGGATTGACGAAATTTAATAGGGGCCTATTTTACGACGCTCTAATCCGAGGTTGTCGCCAGACATAAATAAGAATCGACTTTCCACATAAATATGAAAACTACTTTTCGAAAAGAAGTTGAAGTTTAACGATTGAAATCGTAATAAGTGTGTTTAGGGTGTACCTATAATAACTACACGAAAAGTGATCCTGAATAAGTTTGATGTTATAGACTATAGACAATTTTTAAATTCAAAAACTTTCTTTCATCAAAAAGTTAAGGCAAAACCAATTAGTCATATTTGATTCAATTATATAAGTACTTCAACTAGCGACCCGCCCCGGCGTCGCACGGGTAGCAGAACATATAAGCCGTAATGTTTTTTCTGTCGTAGTGTCGTATCAGCTTGTTGCGTCGAATATGTGGATTAGATTTAACTGGATTTAAATGTAACGTAAGTTCATCCTACTTGGAGTATTTTTAAAGTAGGCATTTGAAATGAAATGAAATGAAATGAAATTTTATTTAACAATTGTGAGTAAGCACGTTGCAACAAGTAAATACTTAAACTAACACAAACACTATAAAGTTATACTGTGTTATTTACAGTGCCTATAGATAGTTTAAATTTATATTCCAAATCTATAAATATTTGAAAAAGTAAAGAATAATTACATAAAAACAAACTACAATACTACAATATTTGTATACAACATTGATAACTTCTGCCTAATTTTACAAAAGATACTTATATTTTGCGATAGCTCCTAAAATATTAATTTAAATTGTATGGTATAAAGGGCAATCATAATCTGCATGAAATTCTGAAGGTAAATAACGTATTTAATTTGATAAGGAATAATACTGTATACGTATAAATTGCTTTGCAATTACCTAATAATATGACATCATTTCTTTAAACATAAAAATAGGTATAGTAAGCTATCCATAAAAAATAGACATATGCCACCGCGGGCTTTTCTTTAGTCCTATAAAAGAGACATAATTCCTCCATTATGTCTATGTTCTCAATACATTATTTTGTTATATCTCAAAAGGATTAGGCAGCGTTTTCGATGAAAGCGTCCAGCCGGCTTGATTTTTTCCTACTTCTTCAACAATAATCGTCATACTTCAACTAATTTCCATAAAACATTAATAAATTATACACATAAACCTTTCTCTTCAATCACTCTGTTCATTGGTGTCAATATTATGCCATTCCGTTCGGTGTTCGGTAGTTTTTGAGTTTATCGCGTTCAGACAGACAGACAGACAGACAGACAGACCAATAAAACGACATTTTTTGGATTGTTCCCATTTTGCTATACGTGGTACCTATTGTAATATAACCTTGGATGACGGACATAGTTTCTAGTTGTACGTTTACCTCTAGGTGCGTACACCAAACAAAACAAGTAATAAAAGGCCAGTGGCAGACTGGCAGACCACTGTAGAGGGCGCGGGACGGGGGGTACTAATTAAGCAGCAGGATAACTGTTAAACCTTTCCTCTCTACCCGCAACGATAACTGCCACACCGCTTCGTGCCGTTCGCCAGTCACATAAAAATATACACCTAACATTACCTCTACCTACGTCAAAAAGTGTTGATTATCGTTATTTAATAATGAATGGTTCATGCATGATTGTAATCCTACTATCGATAAAGATCGATTTCCCGTGATAGACTGTTTCCTGACTAAGTGATGCCGCGGCTAGCAAAACATTTGTGGTTGTCCCATTTTATTCTGAACACAAAGCCGTCGGAACATACTTCAGTACATAGTTGTAAGTAAACAAGTAAAGGTGGCCGATTTGTAGTGTAGTTGTACACTAAATGAAGAACACCAAAATCGTTAACAAATTGAACGACAATTCACCGATATCAGGATGCGGTCAGAGAAATACTAAGCGTGTCTTGGCTTGGAAAGGGGCCGGTGCCTGCTTGCACACCAGCTAAGGAAAGGACAGGGCGAGAAGTGCGTCGTGATCGTGTCTTTGCAATCTCTTATATGTCACTGACACCCATAGCCTTACTAGGTACAATATTTTGTGTTAACTGCAAACTTACAAACTCCATACGACCACAGACAGATTATTAGTGTTTTCATATTGAAATGTACGTTTGAAAAGTCCATATTTAATAGCCCTATGTTCTCGGTAGTGTGATATTTTCTCGTTGAAATACTTAGCATTTTGCGTTACGCTTGGTTCGTTCAGCTCATGCGTTGTAGTCAAAGTAACCTTGAGGATTAACTAAAGGGTACATTTTCATTGTAGGTACCTAGGTATACTTAAGGTTATATGTGGCCACAAAATATGAACCGAGCTAGCGAAGCGAGTGTAAACTAAAAAGAAACAGTGCGCTTCACAAAATATGTCTTTACAATCATTGCACTGTAGTGATACAAACTTCGCATATGTATATAGTTATTTATATGTCATTAGGGAAATTAAGATATTCTTTCGATAATATGTGAAGACAGAGGAATCTCTATGTCAAACGTGTAAGGGATTGCGAAGACGCGTCCCGGTCTGGAGATTCATCCGCTTGTCTGGCCGTGAGATCACTTTGTCACGTGCGCAGCGTTTGTGCAAGGAGGCGTCGCACGTGCGGGACTGAGTGCCGTAGACACGCAGCGCACGTCCCGCAGTCCGCGGCGGACGTGGCCGTGCCGAGGCCGTGGGACAGTGCCCCAAGGCCGCACAATTGCCTTTCGGTCCTTGCTTATCACCCAAAAGTCGGTAACAAGACCTTACGACCGTGGGTTTGCAATAACATAAAAAATCATTACAGCCTGCTATATGCGCGTAATTCTAACAAAATTCAACGATCTAATTTGTTAAAACTCGTTTGACATATATCACGTGTTTGGCTAATCATATAGTCCGAACTTATAGAGCGAGTAGAGCTTACCGAACTAAACACAAAGTTCCAAGTGAGCAGATGGCACAAATTGAGCTTACCGAGAAAAACATGTCTAAATTGCATTTTTTTTTTAAATTTTTTAACTTTTCATTTATTTCGGTAAGCTCTACGTTCAGCCGAACGCCAGGTACATGGTTTTTGAAAGAGAAAATATATAAAAACAACGTCTATCATGGAAGAATCGGTAAAAAATTCTATAAAAAAAATAATTAAATGCGAATCGAATTCGTACACAAATCCGTTATCTATAAAATTTTATTGTCTCCGAGCTAGACATCGTCAAGCCGAAAAAATGTTTGTTTTGGTCACAGCTTATGAATTGCATTAAGAAACGGTGTTGCCAGTATTTGTTGTACAAATACGGAATGGTTTTCGAGATAGACCTCGTAACAAAACTAATCTAAGAGTTACGAATTTGATAGGCCCCATTTCTTTACTTTTGTAAATAAAGAAATTTAAAAATACGTAATGAAATATCAATTGTACGAAAATAGGTCAATTTTCCCTCCCCTTATGTCTATAAATACGAAACACAGAGCTTCCCTCATATGTTAAAAAAAATTTTATCGACAAACGAATTGTTTTGGGGGCTACATAAGAAAATTAAAAAAAAAACTTTTCTCAAGTTCATTTGATACATCAAATAAAACTACCCGTTAGGAATGACAAATAAAATTTTCTGTAATTTTAAAGTAGACAGTATAAATGACATTAAAGAAAATATACAAAAACTATCCAATCCCCTTTTATCTCTGAAATTGTCGAACCTTAAATTATGAAAAAAATATTGGTTGACCCTGCAGACCATCCCTGAAACTTCCTGCTATTTTCGAGTTCAAAGTGCTCAAAAATTAGAAAGCTATTTAGCTCTTCGAACTCAAAATATCGATTTTCATGGTCTTTGAGCTCTCCGAACTCATAATATTCATTTTTCGAGCTCCAAGCCCAAAAACAGAATTTCTATACATTTAGAGTTCTTCAAGCTCAGAAAGCTGGGATATTTCAAAGAAAATATTATTTTTAAAATAATTGAACTGAGATATCTATTGAATGCTTCGTTTGACTTTAGTGCAGTTTACGGCATTCTATGCAATTTTGTAAACATAAAATTTTTGTGCAAAGTCAAAAATCTACTGATTGTGGTATGTTATGATAAAAAAAACACTTTTTCGTAAATTTGAGAATTACGATATTTTTTGAACGCTACGTTTGATTTTAATGCAATTTATGGCATTAAGTGTAATTTTGTATGCACAACACCTTTATGTAAAGCCCAAAATCGATTGGTCATAAAATCTCAAAGTAATGTTAAAAAAACACGTTTTCGGAAATTTGTGAACTGCGATATCTTTTGAACACGTTGTTCGATTTAGATATTTTTAGTGGCAGTCGATGCAATTTTTTATGTACAAAAAACCTATATAAGGTTTTAAGTAGATCGGTTGGGAAATCTCAAAGTTATTTAAAAAAAACGTCAAAAATTTATTTTTTAGGTTTATTTTTTGAATATTTTTGAAACAGCTCAACTGATTGACTTCAAAATCTAATCAGATCTAAATCTAAATAAACCCTTTCAAACACCGTATCGCGGGTCTTAATCAGTCAATCCATTCTCAAGATATAGTACGACAAATAAAAAGTTACAAACACATCCGGACGTCCAGCCGAAAATGGTCAGAATGGCTTGCCTGGACCTCAAAACGTAGAGATCTGATAAAACTCGATTTTGAAAATCAGACCCAAATCAATAACTTCCCTTGGGTAGCGGGAAGTTGAAAAATACATGAAACATTTCCTTCACTTTTAAAGGAAAACCTAAGCGATGAACGAATTAACATTTTTTTTGGGAAACCAATTAAAAAGTCGGGGTGGGTAGAAGTCAGTCTGCCTACTACCGCTAATTTTTTTGGCGAATTTGAAAGTTTTGTTTTGAACGAATAAAAGTATCTAAAGCAATTCAGCTGACGCAAAAGGTTACGGAGTGGAAAATAGCGATTTTTATCATCTGCGCTAGTCCATCCATCCATCTGGTTTGAGCTGGTCTCAGTTTTCTTAGCTTCTTTCTTCTTTAAATTTGGAGAGTGATAGGGACGTACTCCTTATGCTCTTGAAAGTGGTTTGTTTCGTTGGAAACGGAATAAAATCTTTTTATTTAATACTTTTTAAAGGACTTCAAAAAAGAAGGAGGTTTCTCAATTCGACCGTATATATGTTTTTTTTTATGTGTGTTCAGGGATAACTTCGTTGTTTATGAACCGAATTGGATTTTTTTTTTGTAGAAGGGAGATATCTCCGGGGTGGTACCATGATAAGGAAACCAGGATCTGACGACGCCATCTCAGAGAAATCGAGGGGAATTTTCGAAAATGGTACTTCAAAGTATCGTATTTTAACTATTTTGATGGAGTACTATCACTAGTATCATTTAATGAAGATCGGGCATCGATCTGATGATGGAGCCGCAAGACAATCGAGGGAACTCCTCAACGATTTACAGCAATTACCTGGTGTTTGGACTTAATTCATTTTTATTGATGAGGACTTTGCAGTTATATGGGTTATAAGTGCCATTACAGGTCTGATGATGGAAACCATAGACATTCGAAAGAATTCCTCGACGATTTACAGCAGTTACCTTTTGTTGGGTTTACTTCATGCGGTTCAATATGCCAAAATGTTCAGTTCGCACAAAAATAATACCTAATTAAGATTGAAGTTTTACATAGGAATACCAGTAGGTACCTACCTACTAGGCATGCGTCAATCAATATGACAATGAATTGAAATTGTGTAATTGCGGCGCAGTCTCATTTGAGTAGCGCGTTTAGAAGCCCCATTTATACTAAATACAAATAAGTTACAGATGCGTTCAACTAAAAACTGAAAAATAAAATAATTTTCAAAAAAAAATAAAAACCGACTTTAAAACCATAAACTAAAAATCAAAAAATAAAATTTTCACTTTAAAGAAAGGAGTATTAACAGGCGGCATATAGTTAATGAAGTCGGTGCCAACTCACTTTAAATGGGTACTTACCAGGTAATAACAATTACAACAATGATATATTTATAACTATAACGAATACAGAACAAACACAATTTAAAGTGTCTGAGTGAGTAGTCACCGACTTCATTAACTAGGTATATGCCGCCTGTTAATGCTGTTAAAGTGAAAATTTTATTTTTTAATTTTTAGTTTATGGTTTTGAAGTCGGTTTTTATTATTTTTTTTAATTATTTTCTATGTTCTCAATGTTGGTCTTTTGAATTGCAATCGGTGTTGTTAATCTGCTTATACTGTAAATGGATTGTTTTTTGAAACAATCTATAAAATACACTCCATTTTTTATATTTAATACTGTTTATTTCGTGTAAATCCATCGAAAAGTTTCGATGCTCGCTCACTCTTAACTGACATTTCATTTTTGATGCTCTTTAGCGCTGCTTGTGGCGTTATCAGAGAGAGGACCATGTATTTCTTGGTAGGCATCAAAACGACCTTTACGTCGCATAACTATTATTTTTCTACTCTTTCAATTTTAGGTACCTGCACGAAGCTATCGAAATCACATGTAGAATGACAGTTTCATATACTTAAACATACAGACGTAATAAAAATTCTAGAGACTCTCTATCACATAACAATCAATGAAGCACTGAAATTGCGACCACGTAACGCTGGAACTTCGCAGCGCACTAACGAGCCAGTGCGCGCGATATTCCATCGATAGTTAGTTCCCGATGCTCTGGATATTTTTAGATGCATGTCTATACCTCTATAAAATAAAGCCCTTAAACCCTTATTTATATCGATAAATATCGTTAGAAGATGCGTAATTGTTGTGAAAAAAATAAATTGTATTCATATTATTTATAAAAAGTCTGAAAATTTAAATTCATTAAAATACAAGAACCATTATGTCGGTAGATCCGCATAATCAACGCAGATTTGTCTGTTCTAGTCCTAGTGTTTTTAGGAAGTCGGTGGTGCGGAGGGATAATGTTTTTATGGGGGTTTGCACTGTTATGCATAGGCAAAGGAGACTGCACAATGCAAATGAATACCTCGAAAAAATCTAAAATATTTGGTTTCGAATATCTGCATAAATGTGTTTAGGATTTTTTCAGACTTTCATATCTCAAACATCTATAACAAAAAGACAAATACAACAAAATATTTGTTACAGAGTGAACAAAGTGAATTAAGAACATATACACATACATATATACATTAGGTACATATAAGTGTAACCGATTGTGTTAATATTTTTTTTACGTATTAAAATAACATTGCACTATGTGCATAAAAGACACCCACGCGTAGTTTACATGGGCAAAGCCGCGGGCGTAAAGCTAGTAGGTAACTATATCTATATAAAATGGACATAATTTATGTAGATGAAATGTGTAGGAATTGGATTTGAGGTGTTTGCAACAAATAGCGACTCACACTTGTCTAGATTCGTATCCTGAATTGGAACACAAACTTTGAATATTTCCCATTCGATAAAGCCATATAATAGCAAACAGTAGAGTATTTAGTTTTAGTAGTTGTTTGACTATTCATTTACAAATGAATATTTGTATAATTAAAATCACATGATGCGGTATACAAACACATAAATAATGTTTCTATAATGACCTCTTAATGTTTGGTCCAGGGCATTACCACGACCATTACTGATTGATTGGACTCAAACAAGCAGTCATGCAGTCAAGCAGAATGAGCGATAGCGATTCGCTCCTGCCACAACAAGGACAATAACATTACTTTCATTTTTAATTATTTTGTGGCCAAACATATAATTTTTTTAAGAGTTAAGTTTTTTTACTTAGGTTAGGTTAGGTTTTTCCAGTAGTAGATTAAGATACCTACTAACTTTATCTGAGCAAACGGTCGTCACTGTGAACCTTTTTCTAGAAGCAACTCGAACCATTTTCAGCCTTTGTTTGTTTGTTTAACGGATGATGAACATTTTTCTCAGGGAGTAAAAAGCCCGCGTACCCTAGTAGGTACTTCTGTCTAGTGCTCAGACAATGCAGCTCAGAGCATAGATTTGATGTTTTCATATATTGTGTTCACGAAAATCAATCTAGACAATATTTATTTATAATTAATATAATATAATAATAATAATAATAATAACGTATACATCACAACAACGACTAGGCCCCAAACTAAGCGTTAGGCTTGTGTTCTGGGTACCAAGCGAAGACATCACATACATATAATAACCAAGACCCGGTACCAGTATCAATATTCATCATATAAATACTGACCCGACCTGGGATTCGAACCCGGGACCTCCAGCTTCGTAGGCTGTATATTTGTATATATGTACCTGTATGACCCGTATTGTGTGCCGTAACACATGGCAACGCATTAAATATGCTATTCGAATAGTATTGCGTGTGCAGATGCTTAATCTTTATGCATGTTCTAATGCGTCGGCGCAGAGAGGCGGCAGCGTGCGTGGCCTATCGCCTCACGCGAGTCACGTGACATCGAATCACATCAACATTGAGCCATACGTTGTGACACCATATGCTATTTCACAGCGGCCAGACACGTTCATGCCACAACACCACGAACAATGACAATTACCAAATTATGTGAACAAGGGACATATAGGTAGGTTACCTACCTACCAGCGATAACGTTTACGGTGTTGCTGTTGACACACGAATATAGATATACCTACCTACCCACCAATTGTAGGTTAGGTACGCATACAGTTTTACCTATTTCTATACAGACTATAGCTTTGCCAATCCCTTTAAAGCCAATCTCAAACTATTTTAGAGATTTCAACGACATAAAGAATTTTGACATATTTATATCATTGCCATGATATGTAAAGTATATCCATTATTTTAACCCACATCCTTTGAGACGCCGCCAAAGCACTCAGACAAAAAAATCACAAAGAAAACCGTCGCTCGTGCCAGCCGTAACAAAAGAAACCGACGACGGCTTGCACGTGCAGCGTACAGTTTAAGCGAAAATTTCTCAGTTTATATCGACGCTTCACAGAGAAAGTAAATCACAAAATAGAACGTTTTATTATAAACGCAGGTAATGATTCGAAGGATACGTCGAGTGATGAAAAATGTCATAAATTTTTGTTTCTTGTGTAGCGAATGTGATAATTTTTTGTTTCCTCTAAAATAAATATATTTTAATTTGTCCATTTCGTTCCTGCTTTTCCTTTTGGTGTACCGAGGTCTAATATAACGGATAAACTATATCTAGGTACTCGAAGCTGACTTCGATTGAAATAATAGAAGTAGGTACAAGGTGGAGCCTACTCCATAGATACCTACTGTAGAGCTTGCTATAAATATAGTTGTAAGCCTAGCACTCGATTAAAAAAACATTATTTTATTTTTTACTAGCGACCCGCTCCGGCTTCGCACGGGTAGTAGAGCATATAAGTCGTAGTGTCCTATCAGCTTATTGCGTCAATTATATGGATTAGATTTAATTAGATTTAAATGTAACGTAAGTTAATCTTACTTAAGTGTATTTTTTATGTATTTTATTTCCAATTCTGTAAATATTTCAAAAAGTTAAGTATATATACCTACCTACATAAAAACTAACTAAAATATTTCTTTATATATACAACATTGATAACTTCTACCTAACCACACGTGTCGCATTGGTATGGTAAATAACGTATTTAATTTGATAAGGATTAATACTGTATCCGTATAAATTGCTTTCCAATTACCTACCTCATCATATGACACCATTTTTTTTTAAACATAAAATTAAGTATAGTAAGCTATCCATAAAAGAAGACTTATGCCATCGTGGACTTTTCTTTAGTCCTATAAAAGAGAAACAGTTCCTCCATAGGTACATTATTTTGTTATATCTCAAAGGGATTGGGTAGCGTTTTCGATGAAAGCTCCCGACCGGCTTGATTTTTTTTCGACTTCTTCAACGATAATCGTCATATTTCAACTAAGTTGTACAAAACATTAATAAATTATATACGAACCTTCCCCTTGAATCACTCCGTCCATTGGTGTCACCCATATGCCAATCCGTTTGGTAGTTTTTGAGTTTATCGCGTTCAGACAGGCACACAGACAAACAGACGTGGCGGGGGACTTTATTTTATAACATGTAGGTAGTGATACAAATTCAAATTATGTAGATTTTTTTTTTGGTACACGAGCCCGGGTTGTTTGTTTTTGACACAGACTAAGTGTAAGAGGAGAATTCATAGGTAATGTACGGATGTAGAGTTTAATCGTAGAGTTCATAAAATGTGATTATAGATACCTATGATCGAAATATACCTACCATAGGTATCTTCAAATCTATCGTCTTTTGATTCAGTCTTACCATATGAGTCACATTAGGTACCTATACGTCCCTGAATTTAATAATCTATAAAAATAAGTAAGTCCCAAAGATACCTATATAAGTAAATAAAGGCCTTACAATAGATACTATTTGCGATAGTAGGACGAGAATTAATTTGTAGTTCGCTCACCTGTCAAGGGTGTGTTGGTCGAGGTAGGCGTGTTCCAAGTAGGCGCCCTCCGCACCGGATTCCAGGTATTGCAGCTGGCGGTACGGGTCCGGATGAGCGCCTTCGGCCGGCGGTGACGCCGACCCGGGCGAGCGCCCACGCACCAGATACGCTCCGTCCGTCGAGTGCGCCGCGGGGCTATAAGCGCGCGCCTCGTGCTTGAAGAGCGCATCGTCGAGATGCGCGTAGTGCGGAGTCGCCATGTCGCGCGCTTGTGTTGGCGCGCCGCCCGCCGGCCTCAGCTCTTGGTAGCTGCGCGAGTGGGACGGCGAGTGCGCGCCCGCCCCGACCCCCGCCTGGGCGTAACTGAACGGTGGCAGGGGGGGCGGAGTCGCATCGGGGCTGGCCCCCTCCGTCGCGCGCCCTGCAATATCATACATTGGACGCACATTGGCCGCGGAGCGCCATTGTCTGCTACTCGATGTCTCTATTATTGGTACATCTTACGCGGGACGATGAATGGGTAGGCACGCCAGGGGCAACGCGACCGCGGCGGCCAGTGTAGGTAGATGTTAATGGTACATTCTATACTATTCATAAATAAACAGTAAGATCACGAAAGTGACCTGCCCCAGGGTATGCTACACACTTGTTTACTTATTAATAAAGTCATTATATTTATATATGTATGATTTTTATAGACACAGTGCATATTTGAATTAGAAACACAGGCAAATTCAATACAAGTCATTCATAGAAAGTGTACAATGTGGTTGTAATAAGTACTACCTGCTTACCTATCAGTGGGTACCTGCATTTACTTAATATTAGGTTGTTCAGAGACATTTAGAACCAAAAGGAATCACATGAGTGGCCCCAACTCGATGTTGGCTTCTAGCGTTAAAGGCACCTTAAACTACCATTAAAATTTAAATATATCCCTCGGTTTCCTATAAATAAATTGACGAGGAGTTATTGTACTTTTCTGCTTATAGACTTAATATTTATTATTATTAATTAATTCGCTTAGCTAACTATAGGGAGAGCTACCGATTGGGCATAAAGTAAGTATTAAATTGAGTATTTCAAAAGAAATACTTCCCTGCTATGTTTTTTTTTTATTTAGTGAGGGCTGAATCTGCATACAGACACCTGCGCGCCCGACCTACCGCGCAGATAGTGCCGGGTTAGGATTTTTCTAATGGTTTCAATACATATATTCATCGGTATGTGTTGGATAGATCCCTACCCAATTGGAGTGAGTGAAACAATATAGTTCTTTTTATTTTTTAATAAATAAATATCCGGTAAAACTATACCTAATACTTAATCCACACTTAGTTAAAAAGGAAGTTTGCGACTCTGTTACGTAAATTTAAGCGAGATGGAATTTCTAGAACTGTGGCTCGGGCAAGTATATATGTTTAAGTAAGTAATAAGTATATGACTCAAAGATATTTTCTCTAACTAGATAATTCTTTTTGTTGACTGCTTGTATTTCAATAGGTTAGGTACGCCGATAGGTATAACTGGCTATAAGTATCCAACACATATCGAGAGTCCATTGTTGTAGACAATCAATAATGAAAATATAACCAGATGAATATTTAATTTTGTAAGGGGTTAATATTATATCATTTATATCTATGGAACGATGCCCTGACGCATTTCAGTGCGCCGAAAGAACGGGCGTTCGAACGAGGTAATAACTACGCAGTCGACGTCGCTTATGTACCTACCTACCGTACTTACTTTTGTTACGACCGCATTTGCATAAACTTCCTACATGTAGGTACGTACCTTTACGTACGTGCCTAGTTCTAGAATTATTTTACAACGCTGTTTAGAAATGCTGTAGGAAATATATTAATGACAATTTGAAATCAACTTAAGGTCCAGAGTTCATCGCTTTTATAGAGTTTCGTGATAAAACTTTCAGAGGTAGGGTAGGCATATATAAACATTTTAAAAATTGTTTGTTTTATTTATTTTTAGCAGAGTGGTTTTAATATTTTAGCTACCTATGTATTTAGGTACCTACCTATCTCCTACATCTCAAAAATTCGAAAAAAATTATGCCGTCCAAATTTATAGTTTCGTTTACTCGAGCTAACACTTTGATGTTAATTTAGGGTTGAGTCAGCTATAAATGAACTGTAGCTATTTTGATCAGTCAGTCAGCTAAAGAATAAGAAATATTAAAATCGAAAATATATTAAGTGCTTTTAAATAGATTCAATAGGTACCTATACCTAATTTCATTGTGTCAGTCCAACTTGCTCTTGCCCAACCCAATCTTATCTATATATGTATATATAGACACATGCACGATATAATTAAACTCGCAGAAAGAGATTTTTAGTAGGTAAATCATTGCGTAGGTATATTAATATTTTAAGAATCCATGGATGTATAACTTTCTTTTTCTTATATTAAAAATTTCTGCCTATAGTAGATACATATATAGGTAGGTATCTATTTACTATTTGTTTCAACTTAACTTTTTATAAGCGAAAACAGTTTATATTAAAATTAGCTAACAATTGAAGTAACAATATCAATAGGTGGTACCTTACCAGTGTCACCGACCGACGCTACGTTTTGCTAAAAAGTGTCGTATAGGTAGGTACTAGAGTCGGGTAAGGATGGAATTTAGCGCACCTTTGTGTGAACGTGCCACTCCCGCCTCGTTATTGTTCACCTCTGCAATGAGTCGTTCCAGCTCTAGACACTCCAGTGGGGCACCACTCCGGCCCTCATACATTAACATCGCGACGTAACACGTACCGCACCGAGCACTACACTCTACACCGACTCTCTTCACTGCGCCACTGCCGCGATACGACTAAACTGCCGTAGCGCTACGGGCTACAGTGTTCGTGCACCTCCCTTCCTCCACCCTCATGCCCCGCCGGAATCCCGGTTGCTTTGTAACCAAAACCTTGTCGACGACGTTATAGGCGGGACTGACCATCGGGAGATGCAGGGCTGACAGTAGCCGGAGTGGCGGCTGCTCTATCGCTAAATAAAGCAATTCTCGGCTTCGAGCGTTGACAATGAAATAGTGATAGATATACCTAGTATGTGACTTGCGCGATAATGACTTGCCCCACGTGGCTGTCTTTTAAATCGAGAAAAGCACTTGCGAGAATTGATCTTTGCCCAAAAGCTCCGTAAATAGAAGTATCTAAGTGGACTTACAGAGCCATCGAATCCCTAAGTATAACATGACATCGCTTAAACCAACACTTTGTCTGAACAAAGCCCAATCGGGCGTTGAGTAGGTATCACTATACGATGGCATGTCTATACCTATAGGTACATGCAAAGTAAGCAACGTAAAAGCTCAAAAGAAAATACCTAAGCTTGAACTTTTAATAAAATAAGGATTTCAAAGAATTTGATCTGTTACGGTTACGGTTTATAGTAAAAACTAAACCATATTTTAGTATAATATACTAATTTAGAGTTATGATGATATAAGCATAGATGTGAAAAAATTTGTTTTCCTTGTAACATACTAATTATATTATTGTTTAATTCAAATTAAAAAAAATATTTTAAATAGAAATCTGTAAATGGTCTTTACTCTGCGTTATTTAAGTTAACTTAGTGAATTGTTTGTAATTTGTAACTGTAGATTTGGCTAGTAAATAAATTAAATAAAAATAAATTTGTTAATTTTGTACAGCATAATAATATCTATTGTATTATTTATTTTTTATATCTTTAATCAGGAAGCTAACAGTCCCTCGTGGCACAAAATACTTATTTAAAATAATTTCTCTCCCATTAGTATTGCCTGAATTTTTTCCGACTTCAAAAAGTTTATATTTAGCACATTTTTTTAAAATTCCATATTTTCTATTTAAACACTCTACATGACACTAATTCCGTCGTTTTTAATGTTACGTACCTACTTCAAAAGGAAAAAACCCTTGTGGATCACTTCTTTGTTCGTCTATCTGTTTGTCTGTCTATCGGTCGAGACCTGTTTTCTCAAGAAATCGTGGAGGTATCAGGTTCGGTTTAATACTAACTATTTAAATCTACGGTTCTTTGGAGCTGTGAAAAAGTCAAGCTCATAAGTACCTACACCCAATAAAAAATTAGATTATTTATGCCGCATATTTCGAAACTCACATATAAATAAAACCTATAGAGTACACACATACATATGTACATACTTCCCTGCCCTAAACCAATCTTGGGTCTCAGTCAAAACCCAGAATCTGTTCAAGGATTTGATCTAAATGATACCTACTAATAAGTCGGGTTTTCATGGAAATCATAATTTGAACATTACCCTGCGATTTAGGATACGTTTTTGATTAAAAGATTTCAGATATGTGCCGTTATTTACAGGTTCTGCATTAAATTCCTATTTATAATTATACAATCTTTTGGGAGACGCAGGACACTGATCTGCCGAACGGGCGCAGCCTCGGGCCAAAGCTATAGGAATCTACATTTTTTAAATTTTCTTAATCTTTTAAAAAGGTATGATATCTCACCGTATATTGGAATAATTTATTTTATATAAATATAAAAACTTTATAAAAAAATAAAAATAAAAACCTACCTAGTCAAATAATTCCACTACCAATAAATTTGCTACAAAAAACAGGACATCGATTTTAAAAATCAAATTGTGCCTGCTAGGTCTACTAGGCAAACAGTATTATACCCATATAGGTACAGGAGTACATGAGAGTGTCAAGATATTTTAGACAAACATATTACTTACTGTTGCACATATTATGCAAATTTTTGCAGTGGTTTCTTCGGTTACCACACAGTAGTACACAGCACATGATTCTTATTTTATAAACCCTGGGTCCTTCGCTGCGCCCTTGATATCGGGATACCAGGTATGACCGACCCCATGACGTAGGTATCTACCTGTACTGACCGTACAATGCCAGGGTTGGTTTCCGTCCCAAATCGCGCAGGATGTGAAATCGTTAATGATAAAAAACCTTCTATTCTCAAGATAATTTGTAATGAATCAGTGAGCCATTGCGACGGCGTGTGCTTCCCCAGATTGCAGTGCGATAACACATCATTTGGCATTTTAGGTACCTACTGTGCATAGCTATCTAAGTACGAAATTCCATTAAAATAAATCAAAATTAAAAGGTTGAGTTAAAATATAATATATTAAAGAATATGAATTCTCTAGTCAAAGAAAAATAGCATTAATTCAGAATATATTACCTGAAAAAAGAATAGGGTCGAAACACATTTTTATTGAAGGTGAATATTATCATTAATGTATGTGATGAGTCCACTTCAATTCAAAGCAGGTAAATACCTACTTGGTCTCTCTAACTCCGCCTGTGCTATAGGCATAGGTAGGTACTCCCTGCAGCTCATTCGGAATTTCCTTTCGTCTGTTCTTTTTCTTTTCCGGAGTGTCGTTAAGTCCCTATATATATAGTTTCTATTACGACTGTCATGCTGGCTATTTAAAATTCAAGTAGGTATCAACCAGGCTCGATTCGTACTGCAATCTATTCGTTGGCTTGTTCTACATTATGTCTTTTTTGGTTTCCATTGAAATTTTGTCATTAGGCTATAAATTTACTAACCCCTTTCATCCTTTTAAGGAATATATTTTTCGTACGCTATACCAATCTACCAAATACCTACTCCTTTATTGTTGATGTAAAGTGGATACTTGAAAAAGGTGTTATAGGTACTTCTAACTCAAGAGATCACGTGAAGATATATCTGATATGCGGCTAAACGTAGTAGTCCAAATTTATAAAACGTGAATAGCTTACCGAACTAAACAAAAATAAAAATAGATATTTAAAGATGTTCTTCTCGGTTATTGTTAGTTTGCGTCATCTGCTCATTCGAAACTTTTTGTTTGGTTGCGCTTTCCATTATGGCCTGTTGAAAAATTTGAAAATATGTATTCAGGTGAAAGGCGGAAGGATGAAGAAACTGCAATCATAATTTTTTTACAAGAAATGCGTATAAAATAAAAAAAAACTTTAAAATACGTATCCACGACAACGGGATTTCCGAAATTCTTTAATTTATAACATTTGAATTACACAGTATATCGCTAACAACTAAATATTACAATAAACGAATTCCCAAACATATAAATTTTATGTGTGTGTGTGTGTGTGTGTGTGTGTATAAAACTTAGGGGTTTATTTTACAATAATCTTTAAACAGTACCTAATAATCTCATCACCACATCATGCACGATAAATCACATTTGCAAACTTTGAGAAAAAGAAAATATTGATTGATACTGATTGAAACTGATTCGCACTTTCTAACCTAACTTTAGTAACGGGTGAAAATTCGATTTGCATGGCGCTTGGCGGTCCGCTTCGCTCGCTCGCCTCGCGGGTTTTTTGTGTTCCTGGTGGGTTGGAGCAGTAGTCGGACTGCTCATATATTCAGTTTTTATTGTACTTTTTTTTATTTTAATCGGCTTTATGTGATTAACATCAAATATGATATATTTTTTTTAATTGATAAACTTTTCAGTGTATTTCAATATCAGTCAACTGTCAAGCAACTAAAAAGCGTAAAACAGTTTGAAATAGGTGAATGCAAAAGCGGCTTCTAAAACTGTAACCTTAAAAAGTACTTAATGTAATTAAATTTCTTTTTTTTATTAGGATAATGTTAATTACGCGTTTCCGTGACTCCATGTTTTTACGGCATGTTTCTAATTACCTAAACTATACAATCATTAGGTATACTTGATTAATGATATGAGCCAGGCTACAATGGAAAGCCGAACCTTTTGTTTAGTTCGGTAAGTTTACATGGTCTAAGTAGGTATAAGTTTGGACTACGTTCAGCCGAACACCCGGTATATATAAAAAAAAAATATTGAATTCTTTCATATCCGATATGATAACAAGGAACCCATACAGGATGTCTCTGGTGGCTGTCTGACCATTTGTCACAGTCAACTTATTTTCTCTGAATGTTGGTACCTACTAGACGAAAAAACTTGAAATTCGGTAAGTACACAGGTATACATTTGGTACAGAGTCAGATGACCTAATTAAAGAAATAGGTATAGTGTAAACAAAAAACTCTCATTCTAATGTTTCTATTTCATAGTATTGCTTCAGTCACCGCGCGACGTTAACGATAGCAGAGGCCTACATTACTTTTTAACAGTCAAAAGTATTTTTGTTCTATTTCTTTTAATAATTGTTATTATATGTGTATAGCTATCTATACTATATAGTAATGAGTGCTTTTCCTCATTATATGTTAAGCATTAATCGTTTAATAGCAGTGATCATTTTTTGCGTGTTGATTATTTTGTATTGTCATAGCAAACGTTTTTTTGCGAAGGAGTGCATTGGGTACAGAAGTGACATATTTTCTAGTTAAGGTTGTGACGCAAGACCGGCTTAATGATATCCTCAACCTATACTCTGAAGAGTGTATAGCGTTTGACAAGAACGCGGACCGGACGCATGGAGGATGCTTCGGTGTATTACTGCCTTTGACGAGCAGTACGCCTCGTTTAGCGTATGAGACGGGCCACAACATAAAGTATGTCGCTCATAACAAAATGTTCAATGAGGAGCAAGAACAGCAGTTGGCAAGATACCCATATATATATATAATAACTGGGCCATTTACCCATATATATATAAAATAACTGGGCCATATATATTAAATAGCGACCGCCCGCAGCTTCGCTTGCGTAGACTACAAATTCCTGTTATAGGTACTATTAACGTTCGAGATTGTTTATACGTACTTTTTGCTGGAACCAATTTTGGTTACACCCATCTTCATTACCTTTCCACCCTTTAAAAAAACCGATACAATTTTTCATCTCCTGTTTCCCACCCTTAAAATGTGGAAATCTAAAAACACTGAAACACGTCATTATTTAAGTCCCTCCATTCCCATCCTTGAGTTTGAAATTTCTAAAAAAGCTTTTCTTAACTTAATGCTCACGTTATAAAATAAACCTATGTTCCAAATTTAAGCTTTCTAGACTTAGTAGTTTCGGCTGTACGTTGATGGATCAGTGAGGACAAACGACAGACAGATAGACAGACAAACAAACACAAAAAGTAGCTTATGACACTCTTGACAACCTTCTTTCACGTCTGCAAAGTTTCATTAAAATCTGTTCAGCCGTATTGGAAATTAGCTCGAATAGATAAAATTGAATTGAATAGACACATAGACGTACAGACAAACAGACGAACAAAAAGTAGCTAATGTCAAATCTCTTGACAACCTTCTTTCCCGTCTGCAAAGTTTCCTTTAAATCTGTTTAGCCGTTTTGGAGATTAGCTCAAATAGACAGATACACGTACAGACAGACAGACGGACAAAAAGTAACATTTGTTAGTTTTGACGACCTTCTTTTCATACTTGTGATGTTTCATTAAAATCGGTTTAGACAGATGGACGTACAGACAAATATACAAAAAGTTCTGTATGTCACTTTTAACTACATCCTTTCCATTTGTGTAAAGTTTTATCAAAATCGGTTAAGCCGTTTTGGCCGAAACCGATTCAAACAAACAAACAAACTCTTCAGCTTTATAATAAGTATTTCTATTATATAGATTAATAGATTATAAGATAATAAGAAAATAAGATATTACTGAAAACCGTATCAAAGTCTATTGCGTGGTTTGGAAGTAAAAAGTTAACGAACAGAGGCAGACAGCGAATTTTTATTCTCCCGCTATAGTTTTCATATTTCGATAAAAACTGCTTAGATATTAATTTAAATTGTATGGTGTAAAGGGTAATTATAATATGCGTGAAATGCTTAAGACAACTAACGTATTTAATTTGATAAGGATTAATATCACGTTTAAAAAACATCTTCGCAAATAGTACATTATATTAGAACAAATTTGATTGTCATAAAAAAGGTTATAGTAAGTTAGCCTTAAAAGATACACATATGCTGTCGCTGACTTTTGGTTAGAACTTTTAAAGGGAAACAATTCCGTAATACATGATTTTTGCTTAACATCAACCGTTTACGCAGCGCGCGCGACGGAAGCTCTCAAAAGGAATAATTTTTCCCGTTTTTGCAACGTTTTTCATTGATGCTCCACTCCTATTGGTCGTAGCGTAATGTAATATAGCCTATAGCCTTTCTCTATAAATGGACTATCCAACACAAAAATAATTTTTCAATTTGAATCAGTGGTTCCTGAGATTTGCGCGTTTAAACAAACAAACAAACTCTTCAGCTTTAGTATAAATGTTAACAGATCAACCATTTTTGAATTGAAATATTAAAGCGGTCTCGAGATCATAACCCACACGCTTAGATTCATGTGTCAAGTGTAGATTTTTAAAATGGCAGCCGTTTTCAATTCGAAATCATTTTTATCAAATTTTCTGCTTTTATAAAGTCTTCATTATTTTTACCGACTATAAGATAACCATAATCAGCGACGACGAGCCCGCTATCTAAAATGGGACTGTATGGACATATAATTAGCAAACCGTAAAAGATACAAGAAATCTGTTTTTAAAAACATTAGCCTTTTTCGACAAAAACGAAAATTGCACATTTAATTTGTTGTTCAACTGCGAGCTTTACAAGATATAAGTTATGAACATAGTAATTTTTATACACAAATCGACTCCTTTTTATTATCGGATATAAATTATTATCTTAGCCCAAAAAAGATAAATAGTTATGGGCATCTAATACTTGTCGCTTTCATATTCTAGCTTGGACAAAAATTTAATTCAATTTGTAAGATATAGGTACCTACAAATTTTGTGTAAGATATCGTAGAATAAAGTCCTGCAATGCTGTTCTCACTCGGTGAACGCTCCGCCTGTGTGGATATTCATAACATCGATATAATAATACGTAAGACTTCTAACACGAGGACATCTTAGTTCCAATGTAGGCAGAGCCTGTATGAGTACCTACTAGACAATATATTGCCTTTATAATACGTTCATGTATAAATATTTCACACCCAGACACGGAATAAATAGACATGTTCATGTACACAAATATTCGTCTTGGGCGGGAATCGAGCCCGCGATCTTTGGTTCTGCAGTTAGGGTCTCTGACCACTAGACCGATCGGTCAAATAATAATGCTATGTTGTTCCCGTTCCTGCAGTCTTACCACTTTTACTTTCCATATTTTTAAATATTGACTAGTTTTATTAAAATCGATTCACAAACGGCAAAGATCCCGATTAACTATGCAAAAAAATTTCAGTCGAATGGAGAACCTCCTAGTTTTTGAAGTCTGTTAATAAAGAGCCATGCGAGCAATTTATTTCGTGACTTTGGTATCTAGATCACGGCATTTCAGTTTATCTTTAGTAGGTACCTAATATAATATTCGTGCATCAAAATATAAATAAATGGAACAAACACAGTGTCATTACACGAAATAGACACGAGTGCATGGTAACCCCCATTTCGCCTGAAAATAAATCTGTAGCTGTTTTATGGGGCAAGTCTAGGTACGCGTTTAAGATTGCCTCTAGAAATTTTGAATTTACCAATACATAAATTCCGAAATTTAAAAAAAAAACCAACTGTAAAGGGCTGTTACGCAGTAAACATTTAAATATTATAAATATATTAAATATTTAATTGACCGAAATGTTTGGACGTTAATTTATTTATTCGGAAAATAATAATAAAAATGTAGGTATGTATTTTATTTTCCTATATGTGCCTACCTAGTCCTTTTTAATTAGTAGAAGTATTAAAGTTTTGTTATTGACGTAAAGTTATTGTTAAACTTGTAATATTTTGAGAAATTATGAATTTCTTGTCGATTGTAAAAGTTAAATTCCAAATCAGTACGAAATTAAAAAAAATATATAACTGTAAACATCGTCGATGCATAAGTAGGTACATATTCGCAGTATGTCTCTTGAACTCGAAATATTTTTACTCAAGTTTGAATTTATTTTTCAGGAGTGGTAAAACTTACAAAATTAACCAACTTTATTACAGGCATGTTGTCATTAGCGCTTCTCATTCAGGCAGTTATATAAAAATGAAGAAAAAAATGACTTTCCCGCACTACAATTTAAGCTTTTGACTATTACTACCTAATAAGTAGGTACTATTAAGAAAAGAGTACCTAAAGTGCTGTGCGGTACCTACCCTCCGTGTACGAGCTCGACTCGCATTTGACACTTTAAAAGTTCCGTACCTCAAAAGTAAAAAAGTAACACTTATAGGATCACTTCATTATCCGTCTGTCTGTCTGTCTTTCTGACAAAACCTTTTTACTTAGGAGCGCGTGTAGGTATTAAATTAAGTTAAAGTAATCAAATAATACGTCTATTTATGCTATATATTTCGACACTCGCAAATGATTAAAAACCTATTTAAGGTAAGTACTTTTTGTTGACTTAGAATCATGAAATTTAGCAAGAAGCAATTTTATTAAGGTCTCACAGTACCTACAAGCAAAGGGAAAAATCCGAAACGCGTTAATTTGTTATTGTATAATATGAAAAAATGCCTAAGCCCCAGCAGTGGGGTATAAAAAGGGCAGATGGAATGGAATGGAAAAAAAAAATTACTATAGATGACTACAGATGACCATATGTGATGTCCGGGGTATTATTATATATACGTATAATTATTAATCTCACTTTTTCGGAGCTCTATCTTACATATTCAAGTTTGTAAGTATTTATAAAGTAAATGTTTTCACATTAAATAGAGGAGAAAATAGAGGTTTTTGGATTCCACCTACAACATAAACAATATTGAGCTGGCCGAATTAACGAGATTCGGCACAAATGCTTGATTTTTTAAAACAGAATTCCAAAGAATTTCAACAGGCAAAAATCAGAATGCTTCTTTACAATTCACTAGTCCGAAGTCACTTAGAATTTACGAGCGTAGCTTGGAATCCGCAATACACTCACAACGGATAGAGAGCATACAACGTACCTTCATTGGGTCTCGCATTCAATTCTCAGGGTATCTCACACAGGCAGGTCTCCTTACAATCAACGGTTGAACTTTTTCCAAATGAATACCTTACGTGACCGTCGGATACTTCAAGATTTAATATTTTTGCACAGAGTAATTAATCATAAATTGAATTGTAAGGAACTTACTGAACAAATTAAGTTGGCAGTCTCTTATAATAAGGCGACCGCTTGGCCTAGTAGGTAGCGACCTTACCTACGAAGCTGGAGGTCCCGGGTTCGAATCCCAGGTCGGGTCAGTATGATGACAATTGATACTACTACCGGGTCTTGGTTGTTATATGTATATGGTGTCTTCGCTTGGTACCCAAAACACAAGGTAATGTTTAGTTTGGGGCCTAGACGTTGTTGTGATGTACACGTTATTATTATTTTTTCCCAAAAAAACCTATAACAAAAATATTCTATGTCCCTCCCTCCAGAACAAATCTCGGCTCACATTCTCTACTTTCTAGAATATCAATGAGTACAATACTATTAACGCAAAAACACAAGACATTGATATTTTTCACGATTCAATGTACAACTACATAACGAAACTATTTCATTATTTCAAATAAACTGTTTTTTGTATTATGTTCTGTCAGTATTTCAAAGTGTACCGAAAGTAATAATTTAAAATAAAATATTTAACAATAATTCTAAATTTGCTTAATTTAAATTAGGGATATAAGCAGGTAAATTGTAACATTTAGTTAATTTATATTGATTTTGTTGTCTGTAATAAGCGTCGCGTAGGTATATCTGTAATTGAAATGCATATTAGAAACAAATCTGAATCATACTTTTTTATAAGCGTTTAATATAGCATATTATTGATGTACCTAAATAAATAAATAAAATAAAGAATTGTATAGGTAAAAAAATAGGTACTAGTTAATATATTTTAGCAGTCGAGTTTGCTAATGACATAAGTCGTGATGTGGTCTTATTTCACTCATCTTCTTTACCGTATAACAGTACATTCTACGATAAATACTATTTCTACTAAATAGAGAACCAGAGCCGTAAATAATTTCGTTTCATCCAGTTAAGCATTGTGATAGGTTAGCCATCGCGCAGGCCAGTAAAGGCGCGGGGGTCGCGTCTGCAGCGAGTCGCCTCTAGGTTGTTAAATAATAAATACAGATAGTGATATTTTTAACGCGTTAACGGGCCAAGGGTCGCGAGTTGAGGGTGAGAGTCTTATCTGTTGTCCTCTCTCCCCACTTCCGCGCCCCGGCACTCTGGTGTGGCGTGAGCACGGTTTGCCGCGTCCGCCTGCGCAGGCGCACGCTCGTTAGTGCCTAGCCTAGAGGTGGCCGAGCACTACGCTACGGTCTCTGCGCGGACAGCGGGTAGCGGAGTGCGAGGCACGGAGTACGCAGGGTCAGCTGTTATCGGTTGGTGATAATGCACGCACACAGCGCAGCCATCTCCCCCCCCCCCTCCGCATCCCGCCACAACCGCGCGCCCTACATGTGTTCCTCGCGCAATTTGTTCCTCACAGAGCGAAGTTGCGTGGGTGTTGTTGAATAATTTAGCTTATTGTTCGTCGTCCATATAATCACCAGTACCTATGAAGAAAAGAAAAGAAAAAGTGTTTGTCAGCACGCATCAACTTAGGGTTCTATCGCAAGTAGCAATAACCTCATAATTACCTCACATAACATTTTGTTGGACATTGTTTATACCTATCTCAAAAACTTGTTAACGGCATCTTGTTCAAACCTATTTTCGTTGAAGTAATTTCTTGATTTTTGTAAGATTTTTTGATACTACCTACGGTTGAAAGTTAGAAGCGAGATGCATTGTAAACGACTTTATGAACTCATATAGGTACCATTTAGGAATATAAATAAAAATGTCCCTGTTTTTATTGCATTTTAAAAATGAAATAAAAATAAAAATTCTGCAAGAATTTAAAGTGGCTTATTTTTTTTATTGAGGGCGCTAGTGCTAGAATCCATTGTCTTAAAACTAAGTGGATTTGAGCAATTTAATCCCAAGCATTTTTATCATTCATTTTTTTGTTTAAAATGTAATACTTTAGACTTCAGTTGTTGTTTTAAAATATTCTTGAATTTATTTATCGACACGTTTATTATATTGTTTGGAAGTTTATTTCAAAATCTTACACAATTACCTTTGAATGAATCACTAATTTTATGAACCCTAGTAGTGGGCACTGCGAGTTTATGTTTATTTCTAATATTAACATTGACAAACAAACACATGTGAAAGTTTCGCAATCCAAAAAATACGGGTCGAATTGATAACCTCTTTTTTTGAAGTGGGTTAGCAAAAGAATATGTCCACACTGACACATCAACGCACTGCCCAAACCACTGGGACTAGAAACATCAAATTCGGAACAGACGAAAGCAAACACTAAGAAATAATTTATTCTAGATGCTTGTGACTCAATTACAAAATCCGTCGCTTGCTCGGGATCCAAACTCAGCACTCGCATAGTCGCATCAGAAACGAGCTTTGTTTATTTGAAATTTAATCTATATATATATAATATCCTTCTTTCGGCCGTTGCTGATCAGGCGGAAATCCGCATTAATTTTTGATCCACCTTTACACTTCTACTAATGAAGTTTTAAGTGTATCGTGCTAATTTTGCTATATGTGAAAATTGCGACTCTTTGCGACGCTGTGCCTAAGTTTGCCTCAACGTCTCTAGCTTGTCACCGACTGACACGGCCATTGTTGATCCTGTAACCACCTCTTATTTCATACTTAACTAGCGACCCGCCCCGGCTTCGCACGGGTAGCAAAGCATATATGCCGTAATGTTTTTTCTGTCGTAGCGTCGTATCTGCTTGTTGCGTCAAACATGTGGATTAGATTTAAATGTAACGTAAGTTCATTTTACTTGGAGTATTTTTAATGTATTTTATTTCCGATTCTGTAAATATTTGAAAAATTAAAGTACCTATACATGAAAACAAACTAAAATATTTCATTATTATACATATACAACATTAATAATTTCTGCCTAACTTTACATCACGCATGTAGCGACGGTAAGCCGCCCAGCGCGGGGCGCCCAGCCGCTCGTAGCGCAATAGTTTTTATTTCCTGATAATTATAATGTGTATGAAATGGTGAACGTAAATAATGTATTTAATTTGATAAGGATTAATATTGTACACGTATAAATTGCTTTCCAGGCACAACATCATATGACATCATTTTTTTAAACATAAAAATAGGTATAGTAAGCTATCCATCCATAAAATGTAAACATATGCCATCGCGAACTTTTTTTTTAGTCCTATAAAAGAAAAACAATTCCACCTTTTTGTTTTTAACTAAGCGACTTCAAAAAAGAAGGAGGTTACTCAATTAGACCGTATATATGTTTTTTTTTTACGTGTGTTCAGGGATAACTTCGTTGTTTATAAACCGAATTGGATGATTTTTTTTTTGTGAAAGGGATATATCTTCGGAGTGGTACCATGATAAGGAAACCAGGATCTGATGATGGCATCTCAGAGAAATCGAGGGCAACCTTCGAAAATCGTGTTTTAAAGTATCGTATTTTAAGTATTTTGATAAAGTACTACTACTAGTACTATTTAATGAAGGTCGGGAGTCGATCAGATGGTGGAGCTGAAAGACAGTCGAGGGAACTCCTCAACGACTTACAGCAATTACCTGGTGTTTGGACTTGATTCATTTCTATTGATGAGATCTTTGCACCCATATGGATTATAAGTGCCATTACAGGTCTGATGATGGAGACCATACACAATCGAGGGAACTCCTCAACGATTTACAGCAATTACCTGGTGTTTGGACTTAATTCATTTCTATTGAAGAGAACTTTGCATTCATATGGGTTATAAGTGCCATTACAGGTCTGATGATGAAGACCATAAACAATCGAGGGAATTCCTCAACGGTTTACAGCAGTTACCTTTTGTTGGGCTTCCTTCATACGGTTGAATATGCCAAAATGTTCAGTTCGCACAAAAATAATAATTAAGATTGAAGTTTTACATAGGAATACCACTGCATACTAGGCATGCTGATGCGTCAATTTGACACTGAATTTACGGTGCGTAATCGCGGTGCTGTCTCATTAAAGTAGCGCGTTTAGTAGCCCCATTTATACTAAATACAAATGAGTTACAGATGCGTTCAACTAAAAATTGAAAAATAAAATAATTAAAAAAAAAATTAAAACCGACTTCAAAAACATAAACTAAAAAGTTAAAAATAAAATTTTCAGTTTAAAGAAAGGAGCATTAACAGGCAGCATATAGTTAATGAAGTCATTGCCAACTCAGACACTTTAAATGGGTACTTACCAGGTAATAACAATTACAACAATGATATATTTATAACTATAACAAAAAAAGAACACAATTTAAAGTGTCTGAGTGAGTAGGCACCGACTTCATTAACTATATGCCGCCTGTTAATGCTCCTTTCTTTTAAGTAAAAATTTTATTTTTAACTTTTTAGTTTATGTTTTTGAAGTCGGTTTTTATTTTTTTTTATATTTGAAATAGATTATTTGGCAGCGTTTTCGATGAAAGCTCCCAGTCGGCTTGATTTTTTCCGACTTCGTTAACATCTTCATATTTCAACTAACTTGCATAAAACATTGATAAATTATACACATAAACATTTCCCTTGAACCACTACGTCCATTGGTGTCAACCAATGAGTTTTCGAGTTTATCGCGTTCAGACAGACAGAGAGTTGCGGCGGAGGATTTTATTTTATAATATGGAATGTAACGTGATGAGACTTTGTTGATCAATATAAATCAACTTGCATTTTTGAACCGAGTTGGCAGAACGGGAACATCGTAAAAATGAAAGGGAAGTATAAGATAGATAGTGCAATAGTGCAATACTAGGACCAATCATCATAATGGACGAAGTCTAATACGTTGCCGCTTTCCATCCCACGGAGTCTAGCTATGAGTAAAAGAGATAGTTGATGTACGTTTGGCAACGTTGGACTGTCGGTGTGAATTGTGTCAAGCCTTGACCGACTAGTCGGTCAAAACATTGCGGTGAAGTATAGCATTTTATTAAATTTTATAACGGAATCTCATTGTGTTAGCTAAAAGTATTTGAATTCGCAAAGAATATCATGTACAGCTGTGTCTTGTTCGTCTAAAGCAACAAAAGGAGGATTAAAAGACCCGGATTTGTCAATTCATGAGTAAGTATTTGGCATCATTTTTAATGCTGTAAAATGAGTTCCTTACCCAGAAAAAACGTTTTTGAGGTCTAAAATATATTATTTGTAGAGATAATGATTAAAATCAAATGTAATATAGGTTTTAGCCTATGAAGTTACCGTTTTGTGTGAAATAAGTTAAAGTATTTTTTTTTAAACATCTTTATTTCTATTATTCAAAGTAATCACCCGTGAAATCGATGCATTTTTACCAACGCAGTGACAAATTATTGATGCCCTTCTTGTAAAAATCAACTGGACAGTAGGCAACAAACTCTTCAAAGACATTTTGTACTGTCTCTCAGGAATTGATTTTTTTTCCCGTTAAAAATTTGTCCAAATTTTGAAAAAAAGTAATAGTCGGTAGGTGCAAGGTCTAGTGAGTATGGCGGATGAGGGAGAACTTCCAATCCCAACTCTAGCAGCCTGGAGACTGTTTGTTGTGCAGTATGAGGTTTCGCGTTGTCGTGAAGGAGCAGCGGGTACGACCGATTGACCAAAGCTGACAAACAGAAACAGACGTGCGAAATTCTCCTTCATTGGCTTCAGTTCTTCACTGTACACATCTGGAGTAATGCTCATGCCATTTTGTAAAAACCTGTGATGAATCATACCGGCACTAGACCACCAAACAGTAACCATCACCTTTTTAGGGGTTATTTTTCGTTTAACACATCGCTTTGGTGCTGAACCAGGATCTAACCAGCTTGCTGAGCGCTTTCGATTGTGGAACAGAATCCATTCTTCCTCACAGGTAACAATCCAGTTCAAAATTCCTTCATTCCTGTGCCTGTTGAGCAACGCAGGCAAGCGTTGCGCCGGCGCGCACGTTGCGCTGGCGATCGTTAAGTTCGTGGGGTACACATACACACATCAAAAAAGTCTAAGCGACACATACTATTTCAAATTATTAATCAATTACTATATCATTTTTTACCAAGTAGGTAATACCTATGTAAACTTTTTTGATCTAGAGGACATACTGGCTGGTTGTAAAAAAAAATCGAGTATCATTTGTTTTTTTTCACAAATTCAAAAAATTCAAGCTTTTTTACTTTGCTAATTTATCGCATATGGTCCAATATTGTTTTGATGCTAACATCAAAAGCTGCTGCTAGTTCAGCTCTAGTTTCAGTGTCATCAGCTTCCACAATCGCCGTCAATTCATCATTGTTTACCAAAGTGTCCGGAGGACCATGAGGTTCATTATTCAAGCCATAATTTCCAGAACGAAAGCGGGAAAACCAATAACGGGTTGTGTGTTCGTTTGTTAAGTTCTCTCCATAAACGTTGTTGATGTTACGTACCGTTTGTGCCGCATAAGTGCCACGACGGAACTCATATTCCATAATTACACGAATTTTTAAAGTGTCCATTATGACGAAAAATGTTCAAATGTAATGAAAACACGACGCTAATCAATTAACAAAAGACTGATTTTGTGAAAAGAATGTCATATTTTTAAAACAAAATTAATTTGAATTTAGAATTCACAGCCAATCAAAAATTTTTTGATGGTTGAAATGGCCAGCACTGAAGAACGGCAAATTCATAGGTAATAAGACCTAATATAATACAAACCCTTACAAACACTTGGAAAAAATGGACATTCCTAAAAACAGATAACTCTGTCCATTATGATAGTTGGTCCTAGGTACGATACGACTGCGTGTCCGACCACAGATGACTTAGAATGTGATTTCTCTAAGAAAAAATTAAATAAAAAATTTTAAAAACCCCCTTCACAAACAAAATAACCTTTAAAATGTGTGAAATAATACAAGTTTGTTCATTGTCAAATGATTTTTGATCCTTAAAGGCGTCTGGGACCTCTAATTATTAGGTATTTTAAGTCATTAAATATTTAATTTAATTTTTATTTCAAAATTTTTAAACCTAGTTATTGAGTTAAAGTATTTCATACATGATCAGACAAAAAAATAATTTTCAAAATTTTAGTTTTCATTTCGTTAGTTAATTTTCCTCATTCCCTTTCAATATAGTGTACATTATTTTACTCGTCAAGTCCATTCATTTGCTACTCATATTGAGGGATTTGTCAAAAAAAATTATTTCGCCATTTTGTGGTGGCGGCCATCTTGGATTTGAAATTTATCATAGTGTATAGTATTCTACTAGTCAAGTCCTTTCATTTAATACGCATATTGATTAAGTTGTGAAAAAAATATGATATCCGCTATTTTGCGGTGGCGGCCATCTTGGATTTGACATTTGTCATAGTGTATAGTGTTTTAATAGTCAAGCCCTTTTATTTGATACCCATATTGCTGGCGTAGTGAAAAAATATGATATCCGCTATTTTGTGGCGGCGGCCATATTGGACTGATTTTCATCAAACATAGCTAAGAACATTTCCGACTAATTCACCTTTCATATAAAAAAATTTGCATCCAAATCAGTTCATTCGTTTGGGAACTAAGATGCTACGGACAGATACACAGATACACAGACACGTCACGTCAAACTTACACCCCTCTTTTTGCGCCGGGGGTTGAAAATGTCGTGATTTTTAATTGTGACATAATATTTTTTGTAATTATTAAATACTTTAATATTTGCATGCGTTTTCGTGCCTTAAGGCGATAAATAGTGATAAATCTATACTTAATAATATAATAAAGCTGATGAGTTTGTTGGTGTTATTGTTTCATCATCATCATCATCAGCCCATTTTTACCCCACTGCAGGGGCTTAGGCTTCCCCCGGGCTGAGGAGAAGGGCCTGGAGCTTAAGTCCACCACGTTGCTCCACTGCGGGTTGGGAACTGTAACAACAGCCATCTATTGACAGCGTCCGGGACCGACTGCTTAACGTGCCCTCCGAAGCACGGTGTCAGTGATATTGTGTACTTAAGTCAGAAAAACTTATTGCTACACGCTCGGATTCGAACCATGGCCCTATGGGGCCTTATAAATTAAATTAAAATAAAAAATGACGGTAAAAAATGGTAGAAAATGGGCGGTAAAATTTTTTAGGAAGGTAATATTATAGTTTTTTGAATGAATTTTAGTGATTTGAAAATCAGATATATACTAATTAATAATCATTTCCACATTTTAAGGGTTTGAAAGGGGGGGTTTAAAATGTATGGAAGTATCAGAATTTTTAAAGGTACCTATAGTAACTTTAAAATTGGAGTTGTAGCTACTCATCATATATAAATAGTGAGATGTTTCAGGGTATTTGGATTTTCATGTTTAAGGGTGGAAAATTGAGGGTGAAAATTTGTACGGAAGTACCTATAGGTTTTTTAAAGGTAGGAACTAGAAAATGTGAAATGTAACTGTACTATTAAAAAAAAACTAAGGTGATTCATAATTTCTACATAATTAAAACGTGGGAAATGGGGGGGATGAATATTTGTATGGGAGTATCGGTTTTTCAAAGGTAAGAACTTGAGAATCGGAAATTTAATTACTTATAAAAAATAATAATAACATAACGTAATAATAACTTGTTTCAGGATTTTTGGCTTTCCATATTTTAAGGGTGGAAGGGAAAAGGGATGTTAAATATGTACAGAGGTATCGGTTTTCTCAAATGTAGGAACTTGAAAATCACAAATATAGCTAGTTATCATAAATACATAATGATGTGTTTGAGGGTTTATGGATTTTCACATTTTAAAGGAGGGGAAAGAGGAGTTGAAAGTTTGTATGGGAGTGTCTAAAATTGGCACCAATAAAAAATACGCAAAAACTACGTCGAATGGCTAATGCACATTTTTGACAGAAACGTGTACTCTACGCAGGCGAAGCTGCGGGATGCTGCTAGTATATTATGCCCGTACTAGTACGGAACCCTCTAAGTATGAGTCCGACTCGAACTTGAAAAGTTTTTTTATTTAGGTTAAATTTTACTTTGAAATTTTTTCTAGAAATAGCTAGAGTTAGAAATAGTTAGAGCCATAAATAGCTAGAGCTAGAAATGGCTAGAGCTAGAAATGGCTAGAGCTAGAAATGGTTAGAGCTAGAAATGGCTAGAGCTAGAAATGGCTAGAGCTAGAAATAGCTAGAGCTAGAAATAGCTAAAGCTAGAAATAGCTAGAGCTAGAAATAGCTAGAGCTAGAAATAGCTAGAGCTAGAAATAGCTAGAGCTAGAAATAGGTAGAGCTAGAAATAGCTAGAGTTAGAAATAGCTAGAGCTAGAAATAGCTAAAGAGCGGATCCCTTTTCAGTAAAGGTATATAAATAGTTCATTTGAAAATTGAATTGTAAAGCTTGATATGCTATCCAAGTGTCCACTGTACCTATAGTGAACACCGAAATGTTTTTATTTACCATGTTCGGATGCGGTGTTATGTTTAATGTCTATCGACAGTAGTCCACAGATGAAAAAATCCAGTGAGGTACCTTGTTTTGTTGTTATGAATGATATTCGAACAAAATTGTTGTGTTTAATGTGTCGTAGACAGTATGGGCAACCATAGCATAATGTATACCATTTCTTAAAAAAAAAAAAAAAATTTAAATGTGCCTTATGTAATTAAAGTGAAGTTCAAATTATCATTTTGCTCGAAACGAAGTCAAACATTTTTTTAATTTTTTTTTTTAGAAGTTAGGTAGGTACATACAAAATTTCCAATACTAAATTTTTCGAAGATTGTCTGAAACTGTCCGTAAAACTCAGAAATCAGTGTTTGTTTAAATTTGTACAAAACAAGTTTCACTTATACGACATTTCAGAAGACAAAAGAGAAATTAATTAAAAAATTTCTCGATTATTATCGAAACTTTTTTTAGCAACCAAGAGCACTTTAGTTTTGGTTTGTTTACTTTGCATGCCTGGATTCATTGTTTTGAATGCTTGTTACATATTAGCTATCGTCTTGACATAAAAAATAGGCAAGCTAAAAAAAGTCTAGATGACAAAGATAATGTGAAACAGCGTTTAAACACAATAAAGCAATTCTGAATATGGCAACTGCAATGATGGAAATACGGCTCGTAGGTTTTTTTCAAACCCGGATAAATATTTACGATTTTTGACGTTGACTCTATATCCCATAGAGTAAAGAAATTTGACAGCAGCGTTTGGTTTTATTACAGTCAGAAATATCACTGCACAGTATCTAAATTGTCAAACGCAATCGCACGGGGGTGAAAGCCGGCGCATGGGAATCTCGCGGACTAAACTCGAACTGAAACTCGCCATCTCTCAACGGGTACACACCAGCTAGCTAGAGTATGGGTGGTTAGACGGAAGCGTTGAAGAGAGCTTCTAGTAAATTTGCACTTTTATGCTATATTTTAAAATTAAAATTTTGGTATTTTGACAATAGTGCTTGACATCACTACATAAAATAAAATAAAGTCCCCCGCCGCGTCTGTCTGTCTGTCTGAACGCGATAAACTCAAAAACTACCGAACGGATTGGCATATTATTGACACCAATGGACAGAGTGATTTAAGAGGAAGGTTTACCTACGTGTATAATTTATTAATGTTTTGTGGATACAGTATTAATCCTTATCAAATTAAATACGTTATTTACTTTCAGCGTTTCATGCATGTTATGATTGCCCTCTACACTATACAATTTAAATTAATATCTTAAGAGCTATCGCGAAATAAAATATCGCGCGACAGTAGCAGGGCGCCGCGCGCTGCGCTGCCCAGCCGGCCATACCGGACAACGCGATACACGTGGTAGGCTGAAGTTATCAATGTTGTATACAAAGAAATATTGTTGTTTGTTTTTATGTATTCTTTACTTTTTCAAATATTTTATAGGATTGTAAATAAAATAAATTAAAAATACTTTAAGTAGGATGAATTTACGTTACATTTGAATCTAATTAAATCCAATCCACATGTTCAACGCAATAAGCTGATAGGATACTACGCAGAAAACACTACGGCTTATATGCTCTGCTGCCCGTGCAAAGCCGGGACGAGTTGCTAGTATTATATATTTACAAATACAAATCGAATTTCTCCACATGGAGGAGGCTCTGAATATTAAAATTTTCTTTACTAAGCCGAAAGAAAGGGCCGAGTGAAACACTGTGCTTTTTATTTACATTGACTATGATAGAAGCGTAATATCCGCAGCTGAATTTAAAAAAATCTACAAAACTCATACTAGACATGTCTATCCACTAATATTGAAAATGATCATGAATTACTTAATCAACACATTTTATTACTTCTAAGTGTGCTATAAATAAAAACTTTTATTCAAATTTTGAAGTAAAGGGTCCTAGAGTATAGATTTGCCAATCCATATACCTATACCACCACTTATTAAAAAGTATACATAAAATTATTTTTCAATTCTGTACATCGCAAGTAAGGTTAGAGTTAAGGTTAAGTTATAATGTAGGTGCATAGTCCAAAAGAAAATATTACTAAATATAGCAAAAATAATATTATAGTAAACCCTTATTCACATAAAAGTGTACAAGTCTATTAGGACTTAACACTTTTTCATCGTAATTATTGTTATACATACAATGCATATAAAATAAAAAAGTTGGATGGTATATTGTATGAAGCCTCCCGAATTAAACACGTGATATGACTGTAATTCACTCTTCAGTCAACTAAAGGCTATCTCCCATGATCCAGAACAAGAAGAGTTGCTAATTATTAAAAAGATGATTTCAAGAATTACCAAAAATTGTATTGCTTTGCGGGGACGTCGCCTTTAATCACTCGAAAATTTAATCTCATAGAAGAACAATTCCTAATTTCAAAAGTTGAACATTTGCAATTTGATAAAAAAGATTTAGGAGTTATGTACCTACTATAAAAAATTATTGGAAAACAATGGATTCAATTCGTAGACCTGCGAAGAAATACAACAAAATCACTTACTTTGACTAAACGCCAGGAAATGATTCCAATATCAGCAAAAAATATTTTGATCTGATGGGCCTACTAAAGTTACAGTTTTTGCCGTCATATAGTCATGATTTTTATACAAAAACAAACCAAACTCAGTTAATGAACTCATTATTTACCATAAGGAGATGTTGACTTCGGAGTTCTTCTAGAAAACTTATTGCAAATGAATAATTAAAACAGACCAATGTTGAGTTATTTTGAAAACTTATTGCACATATGAAACATTACATTTGCTTGTAATAATTAAAATAAATTAAAAACTGCAAAGCACAATGTCCCAAGTCCAAAAAAAATTGAAAAATTATATAAAAATAACACATGAATGTCTCTAAAATTTTGCTTTCTATTAAAAATAATCATATATCTAATAATAAAAACTAAATTTGTTAAATTAAATGTACTTCAATAAAAAAACCCTAAAAAATTGTTTTAAACGTCTCTACTGTAAAATATTATCTTTGTTACTTAGTATACCTTAATACCGATGTACAGACATATTTTGCACCCCTCAAAACGCTGTATTCTTTTGATATTTTTTCGAACTTTATACAACTTTTTCTAAAAACAAACACTTTGCTATAACAATAATTTCTCATTTATATGAAGTAAATTTGTATCGAAAATGAATTTGTGCATCTTCCTTTTTTCGAAGTAAGAATATAAACGAGAAGCAAATTTGGTATCGAGTTTTTCATAATAACGCACAAAACGAATATACACGTATGCCCATTTCGTCAAACGCGGTCCACGTGCGGCGCGGCGCTTAGGGCTTTAGATTAATTAGCTACGTTATTGTGGATTCCCCATACTTCTTCAGTTCATTATATCTATCCTGAACTCATACGCCGTATGTTTTCAATTCTGATATGCACTTTGATGATCTTCGGAATCGAGGGAAATAAAACAGGACGAGTGGTCAAAAAGTAGCGTGTAGGTACTCAATCGCCCGCAAAGCGAACAAAAGTGGTCGGTAACCGTGCTCGTACGATACTCCACTCGTACCTCATGGTGCCGTGGCTGACGGCACTTCTTCAGTGGACACTTGAAAAGCGTCGATTCTCCAGCTTCATGGGCCCAAGACTCGTTCGACACGAAGCATGGAAGGGAAGCGCGAGGGCGAGTACGTCGCCTCAAGGTGTGCGGATGCGGGTGCAGGCGCGCGCTGACTGCCGCCGCGCCGTCGCGCGTTTGAGCTATTTTCTTTTATCTAATCGACGTGATGATAAAACGAGCCGTCACTACACGCCTCGCACCACGCCCCGCAACACAGATGCAGCCACGGTGGCCGCGCCGACATAGCCGCCCACGCACCTGACCGGCACTCTTACGTTCTAAGCGATCACCCCCGGTGACATTAAGCAAAACGAGACTCAGATGTGTCACTTTAGATGCAGGGGCAGGGTGATCGCACATATTTTAAATTGTATCTTTCTTTCTAATGAAGCAATATACCTACCTACATCACCGACCGTTCAATTATATTTCTGAATGTCAGAATCCTCTGGCTTGTAAAACAGGTAATAAAATAAAATACACAAAAAGTGTGTTTAATCCAATGTAATTTCACTTTCGGGCTATCGTCTGAACCGTAATAAGTAGGTTCTAGAAATTTTGTACAGTCAGAGAAACTACGTCTCCGTTTCTCAATACTTTATTTCCGACTGACACTTAAAATATATGTGGTTAGTAAGATGCACATACACATCAGTATTACCTACTATGGCCGTCATAGCAGCAAATAATAAAAATAAAATGTAGCTAAAAATTAACGGGGATCCTTATACGAAAAACGTATTTTTTTTATTGTGCTGTGGTGCGAAACCCTTGTGTGCGAATCAGACTGGCACTTGGCCGGGTTTTTCTTTATAGTTGAGATTTGTGTTCATTGGGAACTGAGAATTAAATGTTCCTTTATTTTATTTATCTAGCTAATATACATTATACAAGCATCGCGAGATGTACCGCCTCTTAAAATAGTATAGTTTTGTTAAAATTATTTCATTTTTACTAATATGATTAATTTAATATTTTATCAAATGTCAAATTACTTTTTGTTACATATCTGTCCATAATAATACACGGTAGGTAGTTATTTAAATGTCAAAAAATGATTTATGTTTTGTACCGTTTTTAGAATTTGTTGTATTCTATGAAGAAATATTAAGTTTAGTAGTTGTTGACTTTTGAAACTACAGTTAACAAACAGAGGCTCAAATAAGCCAAAAGTGAAAATATTGTTTTTAGGCTCAGGGATATCTAATTAGTCGGTCATAATAAGTTCATACACACGTCCATTCCCACTTTGAAGAGAGGGGTCAGAGACTGGAAATCTCTTTTTGGTACCGCCTTTATGTAGCTCATTCAATTCATCATCGTTAATCGATTTCCCTTATACAAAATTATTCCGTTCAGTTTTAATTATACAGATAGAGTTAAGTCTTTTTTTTTCTTCTCCCTTTCAACTCTAAATGTTTTATTTTATCACTTTCTTTAGCGGTCCATACTTTGTCCTACTAAAATAAATTTTAACACTTAACAATTATGTACACACCTATGATCCGAGCCCTTTTATTTACATTCTTTTTTCTGCCTCGCTATCTCTGAAGTCATTTTTGTCTTTAAAGATTTAAAGATATCGAAATACAAGAAAACGCATATTCTAATTTAAGTGCATCTCTATGATTGTAATATATACTTTCTGTAAAATGTTTAACATCTTAAAGTACCCTCACAATAAAAATTGTGAAAATAACAAACCAAATAACATATTATTATTATTATATCCCATAGGTAAAATGGCCTTTAATACCTCTTCGCCATGGCATTTGTTTTTTCGCTAAGCGACAAGCAAGTCGATAACATTTATTATCGACATGCATCAAGTTAATTTTAAGAGATAAAAATGAAAAGAGACACACATAAACATGAAATGGTCGCCATCAACATTAAACTCATTCGCATGCAAAGGCGGGTCAAAATTGTGGTTTAGATGCTACATTTAATTTGAAAGTTGCTTTTTGAATTAATGACATGTTGACTTTCCATATTATATACAAAGCCAGAGAGCGGATACGAGTGATTTCGGAGGTAGGTACTTACTGCGAATGTATCTACCTACGCTACGGTGCGGTGTGAAAAAAAAAATATGATGAATCTCACTCATAGTTATGACTTATGTTTGTTTCATCAATTGATAAGAGGGATCTTATATTGCGGTGTATAGAATAGTAATGTAAAGTTGCATCAGAAGTACCTACTTTAATCAGCATCAGGTGCGTTTCACTTCTAAAATATAACGATGGGAGTTTTGAAATTGTCGCTCTCGTTTTGGCAATTACGTTCCATGAGTGGCCAACGACGACGGCCACTACGATACTATATCGTATCACATCACTTAGCCGCAACCGTGGCAGGTGGACTGTCGACGTTAGAGGAGTCGGAGCGCGCGAAGAATTCACACTCACCGTAGTCGTAATCCTGTTTGGCTTCGTCCATGGGGCTGTGGCGTAGTTCTGGCGCTGAGGACCGTGGTCGGCCGAGGCGCGGGCGCAGCGTGACTGCCAACCACAGAACACTAGCTGCGAACCGCGCAACCTCCGTCGTCGCGGAGCGCGCAGTGGCGGCTGCGCCTGTGCCGGTCTGCGTCACCCGCGCCCACCGCCCCGCACTCTAGGGACGCGCACTCCCAAATGTGTATTGCGTCGTTACGTAACAACGCGATAGAGACCAGACCGACATGAGAGGCCAACTGACGCAAAATCAAACCATTTCGTTTCATATAAAATTTAATTTACAGATTACCTACTTTACAAACATAGAGATTCAATATTTTAAAATCTGCAGGGCGAGACAGCAGCCTCGGCACTGCCTCGCTACAATGATTCGTTTATTGTCATATTATTTTAAAAGTTAAGCAACGACTTTCGGTGTGACGGCGATCCATACCGGGAAGTGTACCCATAATTTTCATTTTGCTTCTACAGAATCCTTTGTCCATCATAGCACATAGGTAAACTTGATTATTAATGTCAACAAGAATCGCACAGGAATCAGAAATTCAACAGTCCAAGGCGAAAGCGACCTCAGCAAAGATCGGTAAGTGCCCGTACGCGTCTTTTCCTGTAGCGGGCGGCGTTTGGAGCGGAGGGTGCAGGGACAGCAGCCACGTCGAGGGCGACCGTGCCAGCCGAGTGCTGCTTATGCATAGCGGGACGCATATTTCCTGGTCCGGTGACCCCGGGCGATCCGTCCTCACGTTCCAGGGAGTACTGACGGCGGAGCGCTCGGGTCTCGTTCGTTACCGGTTGCGCTGTCTGACTCGTACCGCATCCACTGCACGGCAGACTCCCATAATGTCTACGTCAAAATTCATGAAATTTCACACAATAACCGAACCGGATGTGCAATTCGAGTCCAACTTTGAACTTAGCTTACCTGCAGTAAGCGACATCAGGTCCAAGCTCTTTCGTTTGCCACTCCACGGAACCTGTCAAAATATGATATAGGTTTAATATAATTTGTAGAATTCTTTCAGTGATGACTGGCGTGCAGTCATAGGTACTTTATTTTACAAAGCATCTCTGTGTATAATCAAGCCTCATTGATACCCCATGAGACCTACTCATGGACGTACGCACGCAAACTGACACATGCGTACACATGTACATGCATGAATAATCCAAATGATGCACGAACGCGTCTTGAACAAGGCAAGCCACAGTATGGAATGATTCTATTGGTCGGGGAAAAAGTTTCTTCGCATTTTATATGAAAACTCAAGATATTCTTTTAAAAGTTTATTTACATTTAATTAAAACATGTATGTGCCATTTTGTTCGATGACCGTCTGCCATTTTTTAGGTAGTGACATGATCCTGTTGCTGTAAACAATTTTGGGACTTCTGACCAAATAAAATGCGACAAGCAGTTTTGGCAGTCTTCTTTTGATGTTAACCTGATATTATCTAAAGAATTCTGAAGAGGCCGAAACAGGTGAAAATCGAAGGAATTAACAACGCCCAGCCAAACTCTCTTCATTTTTTCAGAGTGACTAAAGATGTGTGAGGTCTAGCGTTATCGTGATCAAAGACCACACCCTTTCTATTGATTAATTCCGGCCGCTTTCTCTCAATTTGTTGTTTTAATCTCATCAGTTGTTCACAGTAGAGATCCGAAGCGATGGTTTTGCCCGGCGGTAAAAGCTTATAATGAACAATACCCTTCCAATCCCACCATACACACAGCATCACCTTATTGCGAGTTAGCTCGGGTTTTGCCACAGTCTGTGAGCTTGAAGAACTTTTGACCACAACTTCTTTCGAACGTTCTTATCATATTTGATCCACTTTTTATCACCAGTTATCAATCTCTTCAAAAAAGGTTCGGTTTAATTACGCCTTAATAAAGAATCGCAAATAAGTACACGGTTCATGAGGTTTTTTTAGTGTGCTCATGTGGCACCCAAATATCGAGCTTTTTTTGTATACCCAGCTTTTTTAAATTGATCAAAACTGTTTTGTGGTCAATTCCCAAATCTTCAGCTATATCGTAACGTAACTACTGATATGCCAATCTAGCTCCACTTTTTAAAAAATTACATCGATTTTAAATGTGACAGGGCGGCCACAGCGAGGTGCATCTTTGACATCGAAATTCCCGGATTGAAAACGTTTAAACTAACTTTATGCTACTCTTACTGATACCGCGTTAAGACCATAAACGTTACAAAAAATTTTCGCAGCTTGCGTTGCATTTTTTTCTTTTTTATAATAAAATTTTAAAACGTATCAAATTTCTTCAATAGATTCACTCATTTTGACAGAAAGAAAAACAAATGAAAACCGACTGGGAAACAACATTTTACTAAATTGTTCCTTTTTTTGAAATGTAACTTTTTTAAGGTATCAAAACCAGCCAGGTACAACCAGTAGAGCCAAAGAGATTTTCTTAAAAGTATATATACAAATTATTAGCGTTCTTGCGTAAAATTGAAAAATTTTAGAGATTATGAAAAGCACACGAACGAAGTCGCGGCTGTTTGCTAGTTGATTCATAAGATTATCACTGGCCAAATCTCCAAAGCAATCTATAAAATTGTATATGCAACAATGTAGGCAGTGAATACTGTGAAAGACGATTTATCTACTAAAGGGTAGATTGAAGACGTATAGGTAATAATAAGACGAATGTAATAAGGTACTCAAAATTTTGAGTGTACGAGGGCGTTCAAACACTTCTGGCAAACAAATGGTCGTGTACCATTCTGAATTAATCTTTTTACACTGTAGCCACATGTCCATTTATACCGAAAAAACAGGCGACCAATGACTTCAAAATGCTTTTTGCACAAATAACTTTTGTTGGCTTCGGCTCAACTTGGAACATCCACACCGTTAACTGCTGTTTAGTTTCGAAGTCATATGCGTAGATCCAAGATACATCATCTGTGAAGATATTATAAACGGCTTTTGACGCATCACGATTCTATTTTTTAACATTTTTTTTCCACCAATCAACACGAGTCTGTGTTTGATCAATTGTCAAGTAGTGCGGAATTCAATGTGAACAAATTTTTTGCACAGCCAAATGTTCGTGTAATATCTTATGTATGATCGTAATACATATGCCTAAGGATGCTCTATCTCGTGATGTATAACATGACGATCTTGCATTATTAGTTTTCTAGATAGCATTTTCTAGTAGATATTTTGTGGTACAACTACTGATTTAGGACGTCTTTCTTTAAATTCGTCCGTGAGTACAAACCGCCCAAGTTTAAACTCATCGAACCAGTCATATACAATGGTTTTCGATGGTGCTTCATACCCAAAATTCGAAGTCAGTTGATCGATGCACTGTTTTTTAGCTAGCCCACGTCTGAAATCGTAATAAACCATCGCACGAAAATGTTCACGAGTCATGCAAATCCATGGTGATGAAAACATGCAATTTTCAAAATGGAGCCACAATTCCCAGTTATATGAAACACACTGTATACAGCAGCTAAATATTTCAATTTTTAAATGTTGTAGTTTTAATACATTCTTTGTAATTGGCCAGTTCTGGATTCAAAAATAGCAGCCTAGGTACTCAAGAAAGTATCATGTTCGGGAAGAAAGCTTCGGACGTCCGTTAAGCTGGCGGTGTCAACATAGCGAAATCAAATTTGAAGTAGGCAGGAATTTGTGGCTTATTTGTTGCTTATTAGTTACAGCAAAATTAATTTTGTTGCACTAGCCATTTAAAAAAAATGAGCACACCGCCAGCTTAACATCAAGCTTGCATTGCCGGATTGTAAATCGAGAGAAAAATGAAAAAAAAACTGTCCTGAATTTTAGTTACAGCAAAATTAATTTTGTTGCTCGTCATTTAAAAAAAAATATGAGTATACCGCCAGCTTAGCATCAAGACAGTATTTCATCATTGTAAGTCAGGAGAAAATTGAAAAAAAAAACTGTACGGAATTTGTTGCTAATTTGTTGCTAAAAGTAAAAGCAGAATAAAACAAATAGAGTGAAAATTTCTAAATTTATGGAATTTTTTAAAATTCGTAAAAAGATTCCAGATTTAGATTTATTGATTTTTAAAATATTTTTTTTTTCGAATTTATGTTCTTTGTTAATATATTGTTATTAGTTATATTTAGAAGCTTTAATGTGGAAATGTTGCTGTAGACCAATGAATCTTATTTATTTTGATACTTCATACATGTATGTCATAAATATCAGTAGTTGTATGCAGATTTTCAAGCGCACCGGCCGCCATTTTCTGAAGGTTATTGCAGGAGAACCTTAACCTTGACAGACTGTTTCTCGGCACTTTGTAGACTGGACATGTTTAACAACATATTAAAATTTGTGCCGGTATCCGGATGTGAATCTTTTTGCATTAACTGGTGTCACTTCTATAGATCTTGAACTACATACGCTAGTACAAAGTTACATAATTTTAAATTGAAGCCTATAAATATGAGCTTTAAGTGTATCATACTAGTGAATAGTGATGTTACGAACACACAAGGCAACCAGCGCCATCTAGCGTCAACCAGTAAAACCACTAAAAGAACAAAGACAATACGAAACCCCCTACTCAATACTAGATGGCGTTAGAGGAAAAGAATAGTCACGAAAACCGAGTACCTGCGTGAGACTTTCTAAAATCATCCAACCCGGTCAATCGCGTTCGCGCTCGTGGAGTGAGTTCTGCAATGTTCTCGAGGCTTGTCTCGCGGCCCATGTAAATAGCCGCAGGGAGGCGAGCCAAGCAGTTCAGTTTTGGGCTACCTTCAAGGCGATTTCGAAGTAAAAACCAGTGATAAAGAGTAATACAAGTGAAATCTACGACTCGGCTACGACCTAGGACATCGTTAGTGCTTAGTGTTTGGACCTAGTGCTTTGTGTTGGACCTAGTGTTAGTGAATGAAGTCTTCAAAAGAGTCAGCAGGTCTTTCTCTCCAAATCCTTCGAACCCTAACACATAACAGTAATAAAGATGGATGGATGGATTAAAAATAGATTAGTAAAAAATAAAATTAAAAAATTAAACATCGAAGTGATTATTAACATTGGCTGTATCTATTCACAATTTTATTATCTTTAAAGCTTGTGTTATATACCTAAACTTTAAGTGAAGTTTTCGTGCTAGCATTGACAAAGTTCTTATTTTCTAATCTTTGATTCAAACATTTGAAGCAATTTGCAGCATATAAATCTCGAATACTAAAAATGATTTTAAAAAAAATTTGACTTTATTTGTTTTTATTCTGCTTTAATTTTTAGCAACAAATTCAGCACAGTTTTTTTTTTTCATTTTATTTCCAGACTTACAATCTGACAATGCCAGCTTGGTGTTAAGCTGGCGGTGCACTCATTTTTTTTTAAATGACTCGAGTAACAAAATTAATTTTGCTGTAACTAATTAGTAACAAATTAGCAACAAATTAAGGACAGTTTTTTTTTTCATTTTTCTCCCGATTTACAATCCGACAATGCCAGCTTAATGTTAAGCTGGCGGTGTACTCATTTTTTTTAAATGGCTAGAGCAACAAAATCAATTTTGCTGTAACTAATTAGCAACAAATTCTTGCCTACTTCAAATTTGATTCCGCTATGTTGACACCGTCAGCTTAACGGATGTAAACTTCGGGCGAGCTGAGTACTAAAATTGTGAATCTATTTGACAAGATTTTTTTTTGTTATAATTGAGAATATCGTTGATCTGAAATGCATAACAGTTACACCACTAATTGTGAAATAAATTGTTAACATATACTTGTCGTGTTTAATATTGTAGTATTATCATTGATTAAATCTTACAAATCCTACTACTATTTAATATTTAATTTAATTTATATAATTTAATCCTATTACTAATACTATTTAATTACGATTAATACCTACTTCTCCTCAAAATATTTTTATTGTTGCACTGCTCATTTAGGTACACTAGCAGTTCTCTATATAGCTTCTTTCTATGATTCTGACTTTTATTTAGAAACTTGTCTTGCCTAGATTATTATTACCGATATACGATATATACGATACTCCTGAAAGTATAAACATCTTATACTACCTGGTGGCTCTGGAGATATCGAAGTGGGTGCCGGAGGAAGAGGCGCCGCTGCTACCTCCACTTCGAACAGCATTTCCTCTGGCCTGCAAACGAAGACGTGGTTGACCCTCGGCAAAATGTGCGGCGCGTTGAAAATAAACACCGATGCAAAAGCGTGATAAAGCATCAACAAGGCTGACAGCATCAGTAGCCCTGAGCGAATAATGGCGGCGGCGCCCAGCCTCAACAGGAAAAACATAAACTGCCACATGAAAAATCTTTTTTGTCTTATTTTCATTATTGAATTTTGACTAAATTGATAACGTCCACGGTTTATTAATTTTCGATGACGCAATTAGTTATTATGTGGCACCGAAAGGGTGAATTGTGAAGCCTTCGAAAATATTACATTTTATTTATTTATTAAATATGAATAAGTCTATAACAGAACTTGCCTTCTGAAGTAAAACGTAAGATGCAGAACGCTTACATTTTTATAACTAAGGACGAAAAGTTGGACATTTACTATTGCTGTCATCATCACATCTCTATTTTTCAAGAATACGAAAAAAAAATATGAGGGATTGTAAAATATTTACGTGCATAATTCGTCGGTATCTAATTACTTAAAAAAAATAATTTAACTCGATCAACATGCAATGCCTCGAAAGCTTCACATTTCGAGTCTTTGTTTATAAAAACATTAGGTATCTACAATAACATGCATAAGCCATAACATAACACACACATTTGTGCACTTTTGATGAGTTTCGCAAATTACCAACAACAGGACCCTCTTGGACTCCATGCTAATAGTACCCAAAAACGAGCGTTGTGTTTTGTCAGTATATTAGATCTTAACCTATGAAGTTGCCGTTCTTCAGTACTGGCCATTACAAACGAAAAAGTTTTTGATTGGCAGTGAATTCTAAATTCAAATTAATTTTGTTTTAAGAACATGACATTATTTTTACAAAGTCAGTCCTTTGTTTATTGATTAGCGTTGTGTTTTCATTACATTTGAACATTTTTCGTCATAATGGACAATTTAAAAATTTGTGTAGTTATGGAATATGAGTTCCGTCGTGGCAATACTGCGGCACAAACGGCACGTAACATCAACAATAATTATGGACAGAACTTAACAAACGAACGCACAACCCGTAATTGGTTTTCCCGCTTCCGTTCTGGAAATTATGACTTGAATAATGAATCTCGTGTTCGTCCGGACACTTTGGTCGACAATGATGAATTGAAGGCGATTGTGGAAACGGATTATAAGGCGCCATAGGGCCATGGTTCGAATCCGGGCGTGTACCAGTGAGTTTTTCTGACTTAATTATATAACTATCACTGACTCCGTGCATCGGAGGGCACGTTAAGCAGTCGGTCCCAGATGCTGTCAATAGATGGCGGTCGTTACAGTCCCCAATCCGCAGTGGAGCCGCGTGGTGAATTTAAGCACCAAGCCCCCCTCCTCATTCGGGGAGGCCTAAGTCCCTGCAGTGGGGTAAAATGGGCTGATGAAGTGAAGTGAAGTGCAGTGGAAACTGATGATACTCAAACTACAGCTGAACTAGCAGCAGCTTCTGATGTTAGCATCAAAACAATATTGGACCATTTGCAACAAATTGGCAAAAGGGAAAAGCTTGATATATGTGTACCCCACGAATTTAACGATCGCCAGAGCTACGTACGCGTCGAGACCTGCCTGCCAGCGTTGCTCAACAGGCACAAAAATGAAGAAATTTTGAATTGGATTGTTACCCGTGATGAATAATGTATACTGTTTGACAATAGAAAGCGCTCAAGTTGGTTAGATCCTGGTTCAGCACCAAATCAATGTGTTAAACGAAAAATAACCCCTAAAAAGGAGATGGTCACTGTTCGGTGGTCTAGTGCCGGTATGATTCATCACAGCTTTTCACAAAATGGCATGAGCGTTACTGCAGATATGTACTTTGAAGAACTGAAGACAATGATGGAGAAGCTGTGCGACCAGCTTTGGTCAATCGGTCGTCCCCGCCGCGCCTTCACGACAACGCGCGATCCCATACTGCACAACAAACAGTCTCCAAGCTGTTAGAGTTGGGGTTGGAAGTTCTCTCTCATCCGCCATATTCACCAGACCTTGCACCTACCGACTATTACTTTTTTCAAAATTTGGACAACTTTTTAACGGGAAAAAAAATCAATTTCCGAGAGACAGTACAAAATGCCATTGAAGAGTTTGTTGCCTCCCGTCCAGTTGGTTTTTACACGAAGGGTACCAATAAACTGCCACTGCTTTGGCAAAGATGCATCGATTGCACGGGTGATTACATTGAATAACAGAAATAAAAGTGTTTGAAAAAAAAAATACTTTAACTTATTTCATACAGAACGGCAACTTCATGGATTAAGACTTAATATAAGGGGTTTAAGGAGTAAGTCAGTTTCAGTTTGTTCTTCAGCAAACTTATTTCTTAATATCGGAAATAATGTGTTACTTTGCTCTACACGAATACGAATAGAATACGATAAGAATGTATATTTTGGAGACCGTATATAATTTAAAAAGAGATTTGCCATGTGTTTTTTAAATCTGAATTTTACTATCATCAGAAAGTTTACTGATTTTTTCGAAAAAAAGAGGCGTTTCTTTCGAGAAACTTGATAAGTCAGAGCTGTTCACTGCCCGTGTCTTTGGATGGTTTGGAAGGTGAAACAATGTCTGTAATTTTAACTTTGTACTACAGCTGACATTCTGCTCGTATTATTAATTTCGAAGAAAAGGGATCTTAGACACAGAGAGAACAAAGTGCAATGAAAAGCGCGAGATAGGTGAGCGGTGCGGGGTGCGGGGCGAGTGCGCGTGCGGCGGTGGCGATGCTGACGCGAGCGGAGGCGGGTCCGGTGGCGCGCGCTCGAAGCCGTCCTTGCCGAGCAGCCAGTAGGTGTGCATAACGCCCTTTCCCTTCACAGGCGTAAGGCCGCGGTAGCGTAGTCGGTAGCCGCCTGCGGCTGCTAGGCGGTCGCGTGTCGCTGCCGACACCTGCACGCGGCCCGCCGCGCCCGTCGACTCCATGCGCGACGCGGTGTTCACTGTGTCACCGAACAGGCAGTAGCGTGGCATCGTGAGCCCCACCACGGCCGCACACACCGGACCCGAATGCAAGCCAGCACGTAGCCGCAGCGGCTCGCCCGCGCCTGCTGGTCGTACGCCGCCAGCTACGTGCAGCAGGTGCAGCGCCATCGTCGCCACCTGTTGTGCGTGCGCGACTGTACGTGTCGGTAGCCCACCAACCACCATGTAAGCGTCGCCTATAGTCTCCACCTGTGAAAGTACGGGTAATAAGCGAACGTCGAGTGCAGAAGCGGGGGTGTGCTCGACGCGGAGCACCTTGTATACGTCGTACTGCTGGATCGCGTCGTCGAAGGCGGTGTAGAGCGTGTGTAGCAGGTGCACCACCTGGACAGGCGAGCAGCGCGCCGCCAACGCCGTAAAGCCCACTATGTCAGAGAAGTACACAGAGACGTCCTCAAACTCCTCAGGCTCAACGCGTGCGCCTCGTACTAATCGCGCCGCTACTGAGCTGTGATTAAAATAAATAAATTATGCAAATATTATGCAAATAATGATTTCTTAGCCAAAAATAATTTCCATAGCGAACAATTTTTTGCGAATTACAAGTTAAAAATAAATGGAAATGACCTATTATATAATTCAAAGAAAAGGGAAACACAAAAAGATATCTCATGTTGAAAGAAATACTCAGCTACCTCAATGTATTTCAGATGTAATATGAAATAAATGTAAAAAAAAACTTTTCTTGCAATGATAAGCATTCATTTAAAAAAGAACACCGAACAAAAAAGTAAAAAGAAAGTACAGCTATTGAAGTGTGAAATATTTGTTTTCAAAGCTTGAAGCTTAATTTTAAATAGAAAGTTAGATATTAGTATTAATTAAGACGTCAGGCGTCTCACAGTTTTGAAATATAAATTTCATATTTTAAGCTATATTTTTAAATTGCAAACTTTGGTAATTTTTGAAGTAAAACTTTTTTTTGCAGAGCAGAAGAAATTACTTACGGATCTGATGTTATTCGAGATAATTCAAGATATTCGATATAAATGAGTGATTAAAATGTGTTTATAAGGTCAGATCCACCCCATATAAAAAAAATTGGAAAACCCAACCAAAAAAAACATTAGGTAAAAAATATTAAAAAGTGATCTAAAAGAGTAGGGTATTTGAATATTTGTATTAAAAGGAATTAAATCGAAGACGAAAACTTCTTTTTAAGGAACAATTCAATTGTTTTTTTTTTTTTTTATGGATTAGTTCACCTGTGTTCAACACGGGGATTTTTACAGGCCTATCACAACGAGAAACACATCTACTGCAGCGTTTTCTGATGGCATTGAATAATAAAATTTGTTTAAAAACCTCTCAAGTGTCACCAACGCAATACGAAAACCGCAACAAAATCTAATCAGCAGTTTTAGAGTACACATCTATTTCTGCACCTCTTGATAATTTATAACCATATCTTAAAACCCGCCTTAATGTGATATAAATGTAGTGCGAAAATGCCATTAAAATCTGTCCAGGTGTTTTAAAGAAGTACATCTATTGCACCGCAAATAGCTCTTCTGTAATCATAAGGTATATTTACAAAAAGTTTAGTTAAATCCTTCAAATAATTTTAAAAATAAATCCTGACCAACTTACTAATAACCTCGCTAATTACTTTATACAATAGTGTAGATATAAATGTAATACTTATAAGACGGCCATGTAATACAAGAACGACTAAATTTTTTTACAGTTTTAAAAATATGTAATGAATATAAATACTGATTACACGCCTGAAACATATTTACTACTATGTAATATAATATAAATAAATAGTGCTTCTCAAACAAAAATTTGCGATTTATTACATTAAATTAAAAAATATTACGTAGGATTATTTTTATTCTAATAACACTGAACTTTCAAAATCTTGTTGGCGGGAAGCCACTGTTCATAACGATCATGCCACAGGTACCGGTTGCAATTTTTACGACTGAAATTATGTAGAAGTATAGCCAAGGTTTGGCATAGTGTCCGACCGAATATTCGGTTTCGGCTTTCAAGATTTTCGGCCGTTTTTTAAACCTAATTTTGACCAAAAAAAATTCATCTTTCGGCATAATTTCGGTTTCGCCCGAAAGAAAATGTAATTTTCCGTTCAAACCGAAATAAATTTAATGTCACAACAAGCTCGCTGCACGAGCAGGATAGGTCTCTCACGCTCGCCACGCCGCGCGTTTTGTCGTACTTTTTGAATAATAATTGGAGTTAGGGTTGATAGGTAGTGTCAAATAGCTTTTAGTGGTAGAAAATTTTTTATGAGTGAATTTCCCAAAAATTTTTTTTGTTTTCGGTAAAATTCGTAATTTAAAACAAAAATATTGAATTGAATTATTTTTTTCAGTATAAGATAGGTAATTATTGGTTTGTGCCAAAAATATCATTTGACCAAGACTATATTTAAAGGTAGAAATAAATACGGCATATCGGTGTTGTACCCCTACTTTTTTAAGACAAAAAGGCTTATACGCCAATAAATATAGGTAAATTATGATTACAATCTATTCTTTTTTGAAGAATTATAGTTGTATTATTAAAAAATAACGTATTTTATTCTTTAATTAGTGATAATTTTTACTCAGAGGCACAAAATAATCACAAAGTAGTCCCGCAAAATAGTGTCATATAGGTGATAAAAAGTAATTTAGACCTAATTTTGCATAGACGACTTCGACAGCGTCCCCACCCCCAATTTTATATTACGTTAGTAACGTGCTACAGCGCAGATCCGGACGAACGCGTGTCACATCACTGTGTATTTCCGCCAATAACGTAAACACGCCAATAAAGTGGTGCCCGGACAAGTTTTTTATAATAGCGGTGGTTGCTACAATTACTTTTATGAGTAGTTATATTATGGTTGTTTGCTATATACAAAGGTAGTTAGTAAAGTAGTTTGATTGACTGTTATTAAATTTATCCTAGTGATACTGGATTGGTTGTAATTTCAGAAAACGTGCGTTTTTATCACGTCGGTGTTATCATATCGGTGAAATCGGTGGTCTTTTTTTCACCGATATTATAAAAAAAATTGAATCGGTGACTAATTTCTCATATGTCGGTGTTTTAATTCATGGTTTGCCGCACAGTTTTATCACAACATCGGTGGATTACTAAATCATATCGGTGGATCATTTTATCATGTCGGTGAGCTTTTTTTTATCATGTCGGTGGTTCCTTAATCATTTTATTTGCTTCTAGAACAAGGTTATTAAATTGTAGTTTCCTTGTGGCATATGCTAGGGGTCTGTGGCAGCTCAGTTAATATTCAAAAAAATGTTACGTGGGCGCAGTTCTAGGTACCACCTATTTCCTTTAGAGTTTGAAGTTTGAGTTAGTTTAGAAGGTGGATCATATCGGTGGATAGAGATATTATTTCATTGGACAGGTTTATCATCTCGGTGGACGAAGTACCATATCGCTGGCAACTAAAATTCAATCTAAATTTTCTCCTCAGTCTTGAATGATATGTTCATGTCGATAAATGTGGGAATAGTTAATATCGTAAAGAATTCATAAAAGCTAAGAAATACACAAAAAAAGATAAATGAAAAAGTTCACCGATATGGTAAAAAAACACCATTTGCTGAAATTCACTCTTGAGCTTCATTAATATTCATACGGATGCGATATTTCAGCTTTTGGTTTCGGCTGAAAGAAAATAAAATTCAAAAGTTTCAGTTTCGGTTTCGGCCGAAAGGAAATATAGTGTTTCGGTCGGACACTAGTTTGACCAGTAGTTCTTTTCTTATAATAACGTATACATGTCATTACAACAACGTGTAGGCGCCAAACTAAGCATTAGCTTGTGTTTTGGGTACCAAGCGAAAACACCACATATATACATATAACAACCAAAACCTGGTACCAGTATCAATATTCATCATATAAATACTGACCCGACCTGGGATTCGAACCCGGGACCTCCAGCTGTAAGGCAGGGTCACTACCCACTAGGCTAAGCGGTCATCAGTTTACAAGTGAACACTGGTTTATGTGATATCGTTAGGAATAACAGAATGCAAATCCTGTGTTTGCTCAGACCTTGGTAACATGCGATTAAGTAATTGCTCCGTTTTGCGCTTCTCTGCGTCCAATTGCTCCGTACGCTCCCGTATCAGTTGTTCCAGGTTATCGCTGTACTTCTCCAGCATCTCGAACATCGAGTCCACAATGTTCACTTTCCTGCTCCCAAGAACAAATCTTAATTGATACCAGTTCAAATCTAGGTTGTTGTTATAAACTAAACTGGATAATCACCGGCCACGGTGCAGCTGGCGAAATAGGTCCGAGAGGTGATGGAAGTCGGGTCGCATCTCGGGTTGCTCGCTCCAGCATTGACGCATGACGCTCACCGCCTCAGGTGGCGCTGCTCCGATTGACACCGACGGGCGAATCAGCGGCGGCGGCCGCCGCAACTTCTCGAGTAATTCTACACATTAAAGCATGTGCAATCAAAGCGCATGGTAGTAGAACGCTATCATTACTGATTCTGCGACTAACTAAGGAATAAAATAAAATAAAAAACCTTCGGCATCTAGGGCCAACATGCAGTAGGGCTCCCCGCGCACTAAAACCTCCTGCATCACGATGCCAAAAGAAAATACGTCACCAGGCTGCGAACCACACGCTTCCCCGCCGCCCGCACGTAGGAGCTCCGGCGCAGTCCATAATAGGTCTGAAAACAGCATAATAATACAAATAAAATAATGTGTTACGTTTGAGCAATTTTATTAAGTGGGAGACGACGTACAAGCACGTGTCGTACAAGAAGACGTACCGCGGGCGGAGCGCGGCGGTGATGCTAGACCTTGCGCGCGAAAGAATGATGGCAGTCCATAGTCGGTGATGCGCAACACCCAGCGCGAATCCACCACACAGTTACGCGAAGACAGCCTGCCATGCACGCGTAGAGGCGAGCCGTGGACGTACCGCATACCCTGTGTACTGTCGGAGTGAGTGTGTGGAAGTAAAATGAAGGCCGAGAGGTAGTGCAGCTCTTACCCGCACAAGATCAGTGAGGAGTGACAGACGGAACGTCCAATCGAGCTTGATGTCGTCGGCCCGTAGCACGTCCTCAAGGGAACCACGACTGCAGTGCTCCCAAATAAGAGCAGGTCGCACCTCGCAAAGGCATCCTGCGCACACTCTTTGCTTTTGGATTTGATCAGCTTTCAAAGTGTGTCTTTACTGCTGCACTCACCTATGAACGGGTTGACGTTTTCGTGGCGCAGCGTTTGGATAAGTGACAAAGCATCGCGCGCCGCTCGCCGCAGTTCCAAACTGCCTCCATCTACGCTCAGGAATTTAGTATGCACGACCTCGCCCTGTACAAATAATTAATGAACAAAACCATCCATACTCACTTAAGTGGAGTGCAGTGGCCAAGATGGACCTTATAACGGGTACGTTGATCTATCGCGTGGGTTGTAGTGGAAGGCGCAGGGGAGGAGCTACCCGCGGTTGGTTGCGGTCCTCCAAACTCGTGTAACTGTTGCAACCAGCAGCTAAGCATCGCCTCCATACCCTCGTCTACCTACAACAATCAGAGCACATTGGATGTGTCGGCATCGTCGGTTATTCACCACTGAGCCGATGTGGTGTACTCACCCGTCGCGCGTCTGCAGTCGCAGGGAAGATGATATCAGCGGCCGATAGCAGCATGTTTTGCGGGCTTTTGGATGCTCCGGCGCTCGCCACTGCTACCCTGTTTAAGTGGCAACTACTAATACAGATACCATTACTATATTCTATATCCGCCATTTTGTGGCGGCGGCTATCTTAGGCTCATTAATCATAGCTAAGAACACTCCCGACTAATTTACCTTTCATATAAAGAAATTTGCATCCAAATCGGTTCATCCGTTTGGGAGCTACGATGCCACAGACGGATACACAGATAGCACACATACATTAAACTGATAACACCCCTCCATTTGCGTCGGGGGTTAAAAATTATTTAAAATAGAAAGTTTCAAAGTTGTATTTATTACTTATGAAGTTTGAGACCTCAAACAATTAAATTACATGATTACAAATATACTATATTTGATATTTTAGTAGACAATAATTATTAATTTTCAGTTCAATATTTTTATAGAAAATCTTGTGTTTTAAAATAAATAATTTAATTACCATAACTACAATCAAAAACTTTTATAAGTATTAGTCAATTCTAAGTTAAAATCTAATGAAAAAAAACTACAGATACCTATAAATTAAAAATACTATCTAAATAATGATAAATGAGATAGTTTTAAAGAGACAACAGGTTCAGAGTGCCAAAGATGCCTACTTCCCGCGTTGCCACGCTGTACGGCGACACTGATCCTCTGAACAAGGTATTCCTTGCTCAAAGGATCACCTGTCAACAGACGCAGCGCGACACCCAAATCGTGAACAAATAATTACGCATCCTTGGACCAGAGACCCATCGTCTCGACAGCGAAAGGTATGAATTAGTAACGATTTAAAAGTTCTACGTGCTTGGCTATTTCCTTACGAGCTGCTGACTCAGCATCTGCTCCAGATTTATTTTAAATGTATTTTTTAAATAACTTTGGCACAAGGTATCTATGCAAGTTACATCCCAAACAAGAGCTTTATCACTTTTGAAAGGAATCATGGTTACGCCATCGGGTTTCCTACTATTACATCAAGACAGGAAGGTATCTGTATAGAAGACAGTGCGCCCTTTATAATGTGGTTGAGACGATAATGCCTGGAAAAGCGACCAATATTTTTTATGCAAGAGAGCCCATGGAGACCATAAGTATTTGCATTTTCCCCACAGACACAACGGTGAGATCGGTAAATATTGAAACCTAATCTCAAAAAGACGGCGATGCGTAAGGAGGCCGGGTCAAGCAACGAGTCCAAATTAGGAGAGGGAATAGCTCATAACCAGGCCCCGGGCTTACTTTGGCATGACGCCAGGAAACGCGCTGCGTACGTGATTGATGATTTTTGTAGTGTGTTGACTAGTTTTTTTTGGAATTTTCAGTATGAAAATATGTAAAGTTGTACGCATGTATGTATTTAGTGTCTAAAGGTTGGTACGTTAGTAACATACATATATTTGCTACTTCTGGTTATCCAGCTCTTTTTACTTGGGTGGTTAATTACTTGCAATCATTTCCTCCTCCGTATGACCTGGGGAAAACTATGTCTACCTTATTTATTTCAACCTAGGACACTACAATAGGTTTATGAAAAACCACTAACTCACTAAAGGTTTTGTAACTTTTAGCTCCATCACCAGACTCTCGTCACCGCGTATTATTGAAAGTGCTCGTGAAAACAAATCTATGAGCCCAAACTCGGTAAATGTACTAGAAGCCATTGAAGGGTTCTGTTATCTACCTTTCAGCTTCAAAATTAAACCTTCATCACCATGAGCTATGAAAAGTGCTTATGAAGACAAATGTAATTATTCCGACCCAGGCAGACTTAGATATTTTTACACACGATGGGATGCAGGCGATATTGTTTGGGATAAGAGGTTGTGTGTTTGTTTGAGCGTTTGTGCGTATGTGTTGCTATTTTTAGGGTTCCATACCCCAACTACTCAGGCTGCGCTATACAGCCGTCCGTCCGTCTGTCACAGCGCTGTATCGGCCCGATTTTTAAAAGGTAGAGACTGACAATTTTTATAGAGTGTGTATTGTTATAGCTGCTATAACAACAAATAATAAAAATAAAATAGGTACAGTTAAAAATTAAAGTGGGTCTTCATAAAAGAATCTAGGTTATTTCGACGTTTTTGGTTGTGAATTGTGGTTGTGAGATCATTGCTTATACTTGAATGTTCATTAAGTATACAATACTATAGCCGCTGTAATAATAAACAATAAAAATAAAATAAACTTATAAATCAAAAGGGTCCACTACAAGAAACGTGTTTCTTTTTTAAATATTTTACGGTAGTTCGGAACAATTAGTGTGCGAGTCCGACTAGTATTTGGCCGGTTGTCTCAAAAACTGTCACACTGTTCCTGTAGTATTCCTACTTTCCTTCCCTTTGCTTTACTGTCTAGTTTCATATTCGCCGGCCGACCTCTTTAGTATGACTAAGCTTACATTTTTTTTGAATTAGAAATGGTAGCTAAAAGCAAGTTCGGCATACGTAAGAGATGTCGGGGACAAAAATGAACTGAAATAACCATATAGTCATACCACACAATATGCAATCACAGCCTCAGGTCACAGCATATAGTATTGCCACGTTAGAAGAAAAGGAAGTGAGAGTTCGCAGGGTTTGTGGCTTGAGAAGAAATAAAGGAGACTTACGTTTGTTTCGGTATTAACAATAGTTTACCACGTGGATTTGTGTGTATAATTAGGTCAGAACATAACTACAACAGAACTTGTTAAAATTAATGATATTGTAGGTCTGTTTGGGTTAAGTGTATTTATTAAGAATAACTGTATTTTATAACTGAAAATTTAACCTGATTATAAAATAAATTAAAAAAAAACTCCCTTTTGTTATTTGTACGGGCTTATAACTAGGAGATTAGGGGAACTAAAATTCTTATTGGAAGACGGTTTTCCTTTATATGAATGTAATTTTTTTCATCTTGCTCCGCAACATCAATTATGATTTTCGTATATTTTTGAGAGTTTAGATTTTTTAAAATTGAAGCGACGTAGTTTGCAAAAATCTAATCATATTATCAGTGCCATCTCTAATATCGGAGCATAGTAGCAAGTCTTCGTCTCACCTTTCTTGGATGAGTGTCGTTATTTCCGAGTAGTTAGATGTTTCTCAGACTGGCATTCTCGTGAAATTTTCAGATTGATTACATATTCAAGTTTTCACCAAATATGTACGTAGCAATTGCGAAGGTTTGTAAATATAAACGACGTCATGAACCACAGAATAGACTAAATATTTAAAGTGCAAGAATATTTAATTTTGTTATTTCCAAACACATCGTATCGTTTTGAAGTCATCAGATTTCGAGAGCATGCTTAAGAAGCGGGTTTTTTTTGTCACCATTCCGTAAAGTATCTCCTTTTTAGCAAAACGATTTAGGAGGTGTCTACATACATAACATACCTTCTACAGTCAGCCAAAAACAGCGTTAACGTCTGAAAACGTCACTGTTGTGTAAAAAATTATACAAGATGGCTGACATGTGACGTACGAGCAGATTCTAGTAAGTATGGGAATGATTCTAATTCGAACTATTTTACACAATAAATTCTTTATTTCAGACAGTTTCATTGAAATCCGTCAAATAGTTTTTAAGATAAATTTTTGCAACATTAGGTACATACACACCAAAATACAAATAATTTTACATGCTGATACAAAAGATGCAACACCATGCGGAGATAACTCTACTTGTAAAAATACATTATTGTGAAAGCGTAATATGGATTATGTTTGTATGGATGTATGGATATGATATTTACGTCTTTGCAGCGCCATTTTATGGGAAGATACTTTAACGCCTATGATTATTATGTTGATATTACCATTTGACTTTAATACCTTATGCCAAATACAAGCGCCGCCAATAGCGCTGCCAGCAAGGCTACGGCCGCAATGGGCAGCAAAACGCGGGCTGCGATCGGCCACGCTTCGCCCGGCCGCACTTCAGTCGAACACGCGCATTCATCTATGCTTGTAGCGTGCCGTAGAGCCGTCCAACGCGCTGCGGTTGTCACGGGACGCCAACATTCAGCTTCGTCTTCGGCAAAGCCGTTGCCCTCTCGCCACTCGTATAAATTGTGTGTGGACACATTCCATAACTCATGAGTTCCAGACAGGGTGTGCAACGATTGCAGTATACATTCGAATACGTTCGTGACGTTGGCTTCGATAAGCGGCGGCGGTGTCGCGACAGGTCCGATCTCACTAAGCAATAGCAGGCGGTCGGAAGACCCAAAGAAGTTGGCACGGGTGCAATCTGCTGGCCACCACTTCGGCCCCATCAACAACACGAAGGATGGGAGGCGCGCAGACAACAGCGCGTGCACCACGGTTTCAGTTTCCTCGATCTGCCACCATACTAACACCACTGGAAGATTAATCAGAAAATAACACACATCAGGTTATTTCTTGATTTTGTATAAATGATTTTAGATCAGTAAAATAAATATTTTTGATAAAAGACCCGTGCACAAATTTTTATTCTTAAAAGTTAAATTAAATCTCATTTCAGTTTCTTCTAGCACTATGATTTCTAATATAATTTCAATAGGTTATTCAATAATTTTTATTTTTTCATTATATGTTAACCGCTGCTCGTTCCTTCGCCTGTGTGAATAAAATCGTTTCCTATCTAGTCCCTATATAGGTGACAAAATGTAATAAATTTTATTTAACGTTAGACCTTAGGGTACGACTAATAAACTACAAAAAGTTTCATTGAAATCGGCTAAGTGGTTTTTGACTTTATCGTGTTCATACAAACAAAGAGAAAACCCACAAAATAAATTGTATGTTAGATTAGATCCCGGATCATGACCATTGATTTAAAAAAGTTTCATACAGACAAACAGATTATTAAACTAGTAAGTCTTTATTGGTCTAAAATGTAACTATTAAAAAAATATAATTTTCTTAAAGCCAATACCAATATTTAGGAGATGGTCAATTTTTGTAGATTTTGTATTAGGTATTTTTTTCTTTCTAATGCTTTATTCTACATGTTAGAACAAGTTAAACATATGTAACCTTTACATTCCTTCTATAGGGTAATTGTTCTGAGTTCAAATGTAATGAAAACACAACGCTAATCATTAAATAAAAGACTGACATGGTAAAGGAAATATCATGTTTTTAAAACAATATTAATTTGAATTTAGAATTCACAGCCAATCAAAATTTTTTTTTAGTTAGTTAGTTTTTTTTCTTCTTCACACCGTTATGAAATGTCCACCCATATCATACGTTCCATAATTAAGCAAAAATTCATGCACTTCAAATTCAAATTCATTAAATTCTTCAAATGTAGAAACTGCGATGGAGTGACAGACAGGACAGACGGACATAGAGAAACTATAGGGTTCCGATTTTGTTTTTGATTATGGAACTCTAAAAATTACAAAATTTAAAAGTATTTACACCATCTCTCGTCACTTTTGCCATTCAACTAATTTTTTACCATGCTTATTAACTTTAGTTTCATGACTACTTAGCTAGTACTTGGACGACGAAACATTTTATTTCTGACGTGTGATACACTAGCGATTTTATATTTATTTTAAATATAAACTTATAAGCTTGCAATTGACCATCATTCACATATAACTGTTGTATTTGAGCAACTCACAGTTTAGTCTACATAAATTCTTCAATTAAAAAAAAAATATGATAACACTATAATTCAATGCTACCTTGAGGCGGCGCACGAGTCAATGTTGTAATATATTCTGGTCGCAGCGGTCGAGGGAGCAGCAGCGGACGTAGCGCCACCCCCGCGTGTCTTAATGCTTTCATGAACACCCATTCCGTTTCCCCTGGCTCCTCTGGCATCAGTACCGACACGTCTCGCCAATACAGCTTGGCCGCCACGTTTGCTACCAAGGCAGCCGCTCGCTCCCCCGCAATTTTCCCGCACGAATCTCGCGCGCATACATGCAATGCTAACGGCTGCGGTCTGCCCATGCGATGCGCGGCCATCTCCAAAGCCGTGCACCACGTCGGTGGTACCGAACCAACCAGCGCACAGCCTGCGGCCACCGCTTCTACCACTGACATCGGTGCGGTCGCCGCTGGTGCGTTTTCCTCGCACATCTCTGAAATAGTCAAGTGAATACTCAGGTAAGCTTCGAGGTCGATGCTAGCTTATTTCGCTCGTGTCTGGGTTTGTCGGCGGACTTAATCGAACTACACGTACCTTGAAAATTAAGAAAAACGAAGGGTGGCAAGAGAACGCCCTTTGCGTCCACATACTGTAGAAAACGGTCTTCGGAATAGTCTGCGGAGCTTAACGCCGAACAAGCCTCCGGCACGAGCACCAGGGCGGGCCCCGCAGCCCTCGACGCCCGCGCCAACACCGCTACTAGCAGCAGGGTGGCGGCACGCGCGCTCTCTGCCTTCCCTCAAGTGACCGCACCGCTACCTTTGCCTCCTCCGAGTCTGCCGCAGGATTGCATGCTCAGCACTCGCCTTTTGCTATAAAACAGAGAGCACGAGCCCATTATACCCGAACCACATATACCATGTGTTAACGTCTCGTTCGCCTCTATATTGCTGCGTAAATATTTTCGTTTGTCTTATCATGGGAAAGTATCAGAATTAGTAAGTTCGCAGTTTAGCAACCAAAGTTTATAATGCCCTATAGCTATAAAAAGTTATGTTACCTAAAATAAACACGTGCATGGCCAACTTGGCTGCGACCAGATCCGCGGCGGTGGACTTACCTAGTGTTAGTGGTAATGACTCGCTTAGAGCGCCTCCGCCGCAGTGTTCCTGGCCTCTGATTTCCGATCATGAGCCGGGATTTCTGTTCAAGCTAAGAAAATGCGACACTGGTTTAAAAATAGACATGGCTTTTGAGCAGTGGCGCCAGCCCTGATCCGCGTAAAGTCACGCCTTTCCATAAAAATACAAGGTCCTAAGGCGGTGATGTATAACCCCTTAAGACTACCTTCACCAAAAATTGTAACGGGAAAAGAGGTGGTGTTAATAATATCGAGCGCTCCTAACTTAGCGTGAGAACTACTGCCGTCTCGGCCGGGTCCCGGGGTCGTACGCTTTGCGCATGTGCGTGTCTCTAGACGCGCAGCCTCTCTGTCGATCCCGCGGCGCTCTTAATAATAATTTACTGTTAAGTTAATTGACAGCACACTGACAACGTTTGTTTACCTGGCACTATTTTTATGTTAACTTTATGTTTGTTTACTTAGGACATGAGGCCATATGCGAAACTAAAATGTTTGTAAAAGACAATCACTATGTACAGTATGTAAATCAGCAACATCCCGTGAATCATCTCCGTGATAAAACATAATCTTAAAATAGATGAATTTAAAAAAGAAGCAATAAAGCGTGAGACCGGCTCGCCGCCCTGAGGTGTTCTCTGTTATGCAACTCAATGTTAAATGACACTAATACGCATGTATATATACATAATCGGGTGGGTTGATAACTACTTAGTCTAACAATGAAATACCTATGTTGTTATTTTAAAACTATCTTTATTTTTCGACGTAGACCCCGTTGAATTGTATGCACTTAGTCCAACGATCTTATAAAGTTGCAATACTTCTCATAAAATGGTTTTTATCTTTGACCTTATTTCCGTCCCTAAACCTCCGCCCACCCAAAAACATTTTTAGGAAGGGGAACAAATGAAAGTCGGACGGTGCTGAATCAGATGAATAGGGTGGGTGAGAAAGCAAATTATAACGCAGTTTGTTGATTTTCGTCATGGCGACAGCACTTGTGTATACGCGTGCGTTGTCTTGACGAATTTTTTTGTTTCAATATTTTTAAAATACTTGTAAACCCACCGAGTTTGGGCTCATACGATTTGTCTTCACGAGAAATTTTCATAACACACAGTGACACAGCTTTGATGATGGAGTTGCAAACATCGTATACGTACCAACCTCTGGGCATTAAACACATACATATTGGATTACTTTTACTTATATTTATTCACTTTATTAATATTATAAAGTTGAAGTTTGTTTGAATGCGCGGCGCGCTAATCTCAGGAACTACTGGTTTGAATTGAAATTTTTTTTTTGTTGGATAGTCTATTTATCGATGAAGGCTATAGGCTATTGTTTCACCACGCTACAACCAATAGAAGTGGAGCATCAATGAAAAATATTGCAACAACGGGAAATTTTTTTTGAGAGGTTCCGTTGCGTGCACTGCGTAAACGCTTGATGTTAAGTAAAAATCATGTACGACGGAATTGTTTCCCTTTGAAAGTTCTAACCAAAGGTCCGCAACAGCATATGTGTATCTTTTAAAGTTGACTTACTATAATCTTTTTTATGGTAATCTAATTTATTCGAACATAATGTACTATTTGCGAAGATGTTTTTTAAACATATTTATCCTCATCAAATTAAATACGTTATTACGATATGTCATCTTATATTTATACTTCTCTGGAATCATTGGTAGATTGTAAATTCAGCAAATACGTAAAATAATTAGTTCTGAGTTATTCAAGATATTTATACTTACTAAATAAAATTTAACTTTAATAGCCAGACTACTTGGCATATGAAATCTAATTAGAAACTATATGTACTGTAAAGTGGGTAGCCTTTTGACCAAATATTGATAAAACGAATTGCTTACATGTTACACAATTTAGTTTCCCCTGATAATGTCATTGGTACCATTTTTTAGGCCAGTCTCTTCAGCTAACTATTAGATTACTCGCCGTAATTCCAAAGTTCCTTAGCTTTATAACCAAATGTAGGTATTTTCCGATTCCATACGAATTGATGAGTGTAAAAATTCATACCTCCAAAAGTAAATTTAGGTATGCGCCGCATCGAGGATTACGTCCTGGCCATGTCCTGGCGGAGACTTGGCAACAGGCCAAGCTAACCTTCGTTTCGAGGTGTACGAACACTGTTACCCTGGTTCACTATATCACTTTGTGACGCCACACTTCGCTTATTTATGACAAGAAATGTATATCTTCAAAGGGTACCTACCTACCCAGTTGTAACGAATATGGCTAGTTACAAATATATCACGGTAACCGCTAACACGGCAAACGGCAATCCTCGACCTTTGAAATACGATTGTGTGGTGTGTGTCTATTACCACCGGGAATCGGCGCGCTCCTCGCGGCTCAGCCAATGAGCGGGCAGCGTTTGAATTCTTCCGTGAATTCACTTTTAGTCACTAAAAATAATTCTAGAACTTTCGATTTCAAAGATTTTATACGACAAAGGTACTTAAACCCTAATTTATAGAGGTCATATTTCTCTCAAGGTATTACGAGGTATGTTACATTCTTAACGTCGCGCCGGTTTTGAATGAGCTAAACCAATTTTGTTAATTGTTAAAGTTTATAGTTTTGAAGATGTAAAGTTGATTCAATAAGCACGTAAAATAAAACCGAGTCAGAGACAAGAGCAGTGCGTCAAGTGCGAGCTCAGTTTTATTAATAAATGTCAATGACCATGCAATGACCGCACTTTTTGCATTCACGCATATTTTTGGTAGGTATTGTTATTATGACCTCATTACTCATATATCATTTTGTATACTCAATGACATTTATCTTATATCAATGTGTATACTTCACAATATGTTATGCTACAGCCAATTGTAAATTTTAGACAGTTTAAATATTCACTAAAAAATTTTTTTACAATTTTTTTCAAAAGCGGAGGGGGATACTATAAGGGTATTGACCGCTTATACTAAAGTCCAAATCAGTGACCCCAATGTGATTTCAATATTTCTTTTTCAATATATTTTTTATACTCGGCATTTGATAGGTGAAACCTTATCATTTGTATCAATTTGATCCAATATGAGAAATACGCCGGGTATCTCTCATGTTGGTATTTTCATTAAAAAGGGAATCATATTCAAACCTTCAGGCAGTTAAGGAATGTAAGTACATCACAGGCAAGTTCCAGATGTCAATATCTGACAGATGTCAATGTCTGACACATACTTATTAATTCCATGGACACATGTCGATATTTGACAGTCTTATAGAAGGTTGCCATGTAAAAGAAATAACTTAAAGATATAATCAGGGCTTCATAAATGGTGGGAACTATTAAACAAGATCTTCATTAATTCCAAATATTAATTTCAGGCTGAAAACGTGCTAGTGTGGTCTATACCTAAACCACAAGAGACACACGCTGTCGAAACGAGAACGGCGGCCATCAATGTGCACGCTCATGAGTCAACTTAAGATTCCATAGCATAGAAGGTTATTCAGCATATCAAAGTTTACGTATTTTATTTTTATTATTATTCACTAACATTTTCGCATACGAAAATTATATATTAATTTTTTCGTCACTTTCTAAATTTTGTATTTTTTTTTTCAATATAATTCTTGATACAGCGTGATTACTAATTATACATAAATATATGCACGAAAAAGGGATGACCGCGGGGGCAGCGGGAAGGATATCCCGCCGGCGACCGCCGACCGACGCGATTGTTAGTTGTCCACTCATCCACACGGCAAGAATTTGTGATAATGTTGCCTGAAGACACCCGAATATTTTCGATGCCAAAGGTATTCGTGAAACGTATGTACATTGTTCTTTTCAAGGTATCAATCGTTTAGCGCCGCCGTCGGGCACCAAAGGTTTTGGCGGCACTGAAGGCTTCATGGCTCCGGAGATCATGAGGTACAACAGTGAAGAAGAATATAATTAAAAGGTATTCATACAGGATCTATAAACCACTTAGATTAATAATTGAGAAGGAAATTTCAAACTTAAAATCGTCGTTGCGACTTTAAGACCTCCTATGTGTCACTTTTGTCGAAATGTTTTTTTTTTACCTGTTTTAGTTTAATTTTTGGAGCTCTATTGAAAGCAAAAACACCCATGTGAATAAGTCTTTTCAATCGCTAATTATTTACAAAATTCAAAACATCCTAAGTGCTTGTTCATCTAAAGTTGGCACTTAAAATATCTTATGTGTTAGCTATTTACGCATGAGAGTTTTTAGTCGTATTACTAAGTTACACTTTTGGGAAATCATTATGATAAATTATCTTCTGTGCATATGCGCTAGATACGTAATAATAGATTGTTACACAAGGGGTGAAAGTGACCTATCCAGGCACTAGTGTATGTGTATGTATGTAATAGTTCAAGTGCCTAAATGGGTTTTTCACCCGAGGTAAACATTCTGCTTTTCATTACTAATATAAGGAAAGTAAAAAAAGTGTTAAATCCATGTCTCAATCTGATGAACTCATTTTATAGAAATATCTGTCTATGTAAATAATCAGCAGTTGATAAAACAACTGAAGATCGATTTGCCGCTTTCTCGCCTTTTTTATGTTTTTCTTTCTTTGGCATTCTACCCAGCCCGTATTTTTTAACATTGATGATGGTAAATATTTACGTCAAATCTATATAAATTAAATGTTAATGTAGCTAAAAGTAAATTATAAGTATAAAGTCATATAACAAAATTGTTGATAATGCATTTTTATTAGACCTTTTCGCCCAATTTCACAGAGTTGTTGTATAAAAGTTGGACATGGCTTGCATAGTTTCAATTTTTTTAATTTATTTGACTGCAGGGCAACTCGTTTCCCAGGGACGAAAAGTACTACTTTCATCCCTCTGATCTAACTTCAAGCGTACTTTCCGAGTATGAGTAATGAAATAATTATTTTTGATATTAAATTATTTTATTATATTAAATTACCATAGACGAAGTTATAAAAATTATTAATAATTTAAATGTAAACACTAGTTCAGGAATTGACGAAATTAGTACAAAATCTATTAAATGTATTGCTGACCTAATTGTAGAAAACCTTACGAAGTGTATTAACAAATGCCTGAATGTGGGGGTGTTCCCCGACGGTCTCAAAGTGGCAAGAGTGACGCCTATCCATAAATCGGGCAGTAAAACAGACCTTGAAAACTACCGACCCATTTCTATTCTACCCGTAATATCCAAGATCTTTGAGAAAATAATCTATCGTCGTCTTAATGATCATCTGACCGAACTAAATTTCTTGACGGATAAACAATATGGTTTTAGAAATCAGTCAAACACATTGTCGGCCATTATGGACCTCGTTACTAAAATTAAAACAAATATAGACCAAAAAAAGTTCAGTTTAGGTGTCTTTGTTGATTTAAAAAAAGCTTTCGATACTGTTAGCCATTCCTTACTACTACAATAACTAGAGGATTTGGGAATAACCGATGTGGCTTACAAAATTTTGGAATCATATTTGACTGACAGATCCCAAATTGTAAAAATTGGAAGTTTTAAGAGTGATTCAACAAAAGTTACATGCGGAATACCACAAGGATCAATACTGGGGCCTTTGCTCTTTTCAATATACGTTAACAATATTGCCACTGTGGGACTGTCGGGAGACATCACACTATATGCAGATGACACGTGTCTGTTTTATTTTGGCGATAATCTCCTAGAATTAATAAATGAGGCACAAATTGATCTAATGAAATTCAACACCTGGTGTCAACATAACTTACTAACCGTCAATACAAAAAAACCTCCTACATGATCTTTACAACAAAAAATAAAAAAATTATGCAGCATCCCCCATTAACAATAAACAATAACATAATACATCGCTCCCATCAAGAGAAATATCTTGGTCTACAGCTTGATGACAAACTTACATGGAAAGGTCATATAGAATATGTGAGATCCAAATTAACTTCACTGGCCGGAGCCTTACGAAAGGTTGTAGGATGTATTCCGCGAAGAGTTCGTATGACCATATATAACTCTCTAATAAAATCTCATCTAGAGTATCTTAATGAGGTGTGGGGATGTGCCGCTAAATCAGTTCTACAAAACCTGCAAATATCTCAGAACAAAATTATCAAAACTTTATTCAAATACGATTACTTAACGAATACAAAGTTATTATATGAAGAAACTAAATTATTCAATTTAAAACAATTACATACATACACAACTTGTATCCTGATAAAAAAGATTTTAACAAACAAGATTCACTCACAAATAAAGTTAAAAAGACGGATATTCAAACACGAACTGCGAGACATAAATAAACTTGAGCTATTTAAACCTAGAACAAATTACGGCATGAATAGTCTAATGTATATGGGGGCGCAAATGTCTAATAATTTACCCCCTGAAATAAGGGAAATTGAATGTATTACATTATTTAAGTCTAAACTGAAAAAAATTGTCTATGATACAATATACTAGGGCACTGTCAGCACGCTGAAATAATTAAGTTTAAAATTGTAATTAGCATAATAACTCATTTTAAGTGAACATTGTTCTTTATGAGTGTAATAAAGTTCTCAAACCTCAAACCTCAAATTATTATACAGTAGTTATAAACGAGACATTCGACCCAGCGACTACATAACCCGGATAAGACAAGCTCGACTGCAAAAACCCTATAATGTCAAAGTACTCCATCATGTTTTTTTTTTTTTTAATTTTAAAAGTTGGCATCAAATTTGAAATCCATTCGGCCTGGTAAAAAGAAGGGAGATCCCGTGGTGGTTGATATTAGAGGCCTTAAATATTTATTTACCTGATGGGTCCATACTTTATAGCTTGAGACATGTTGATGAAGGGTCCTTGCTTCAACAGCGAAGAAGTAACTAAATAAATGGCTTTATATACCCAAACCGCTTATACACGGGTCCATTAAAAATAACTGAGAGCAAATTTAAACATTTGCAGGATTTGAAAATAGTTATAGATTGGGATTACCATCATTTCTATGATGCTCTTCAATTTAATCCGGGTGTTTAATGGTTTATCGGGCTCGGAAGTAATTTATGTGTTTCTAATATTTCTTTTATTTTCTTGCGTATGTACAACCATCGTAATAAGCAATAAAAAATAAAAAGTTGAAAATAATGTGATTTTAATCTCGATTCCTAAATATTTTTAACATCAAAAGCTCTAATGTGACACAAAACGCGCAACCAAAACCTCTCATGTGTCGCTTTGAATAGTTTTTAATTTTTTTTACTACCATGTTACGTTTTAATTAAAATGATAATGGCAAACTAAAAAGTATGAAACCCTCTAGTTTTCACTTGCATTTTTTGTTGTAGTCAATTTCCTTAAATTTTTTTCAGTAGACGGTTTTTATTGATTATCTCGAAAAGATGAATTTTACACATGGGAGGTCTTAAAGTCGCAACGACGAAATATTGTTTTAAATTTTAGTATATTGTCCAAAAATGTTTCTGGATACAGCTCGGTAGAGCATACCGTTTAAAGTGTCAAATAAAATTTATTGACTGTCGAATTTTCGTATGTTTATTTTAACATCGTAACGTAAGAAAAAAACCTTCTAAATTATAATTAGTCTCAGAACAATATTGCTACAAAAGTCATCATGGACAAAACTAAGTAATATTTATATTTGTACTATTATTTTACGGACACAGCCATGATAATTATTCACAAAAGTACTTAAAATGAGCCGCCGTTTTAATACAAAAATAACCATAGACAAGTTATTGAAAAAACAATATAAATTCGCTTACAATTAAGCAGCTTCAAAATAACAGGTAAGTCTTAGTGTTAAGCATTTAGAGATCAAAAACATTATGCTTAACACTTAAAATGTACATATTATTATTAAAATTAAACAGTCAAGTTTAAATGTTCATAGTAGAATTTATAGAAATTTCTTGGAATTATATATTTGTCAAGCCAATTGAGAAATATAGTTTGATTTCTAGCTCTTCCCATATTGCGTACGCAAACCTCTTGAAAATTTTCATCTTCGTAGGAATTTTTGTAAAAAAAGGACATGTGATGTTCCTTTTCAACTCAAAGTATCTTAATTTTGTGCCATTTTACTTGGTTTCTGTCATTATTTACATTAAAATTGTTGCGCCACTCTTCTTGGAGTGATTTTAGATCACAAAATTTGTGGCGGCTGGAAAGTGTGGTGCGGCAGGGAAGGGGAGCGTGTGCACACACTGCTGGCCACACCCACTGCCTTTACCTACCAACACTGGCTCAAAATACCATCAGGTGAGTACAACTATAAGGATAGAAGGTTCTTCTAGGTTCTTCTTCTCAGTCGTACACTCCTGGTGGAGTGGTCATGGATTGTCTGATAGATTGGTTGCGACCTTTGCGAGATTTTTCCATCTTTTCTATCCTTGGCATTGCTTGTACACTCAGTAAGGGAATACTTCATAGATGAATTAATGAGGTCCGTCCTTCTAGTAGGTGATCGACCACGAGAACGTGAACCCTCTACTCTTACTTGCACCATGAGTCGTTCCAGTGAGCTTTCGTTGCCGCTGATATGCCCAAACATCTTAAAGATAGATGGTAGAAACCACAAAAGGCGACGCTGACTTCACATAGTCCGAGCGTCTGATCCTATGTCAAAAAACTAAGCATCCCGGGCTCACATTTTAAACGCATACATGACTTCATAAAACTACGAATTGACTAGAAGCCCTCTTCAGCGCTTAATGTCGAACCACTCATACTCTTAATTTCTAGCTGTTGTAACCGTTTTGTGAGATGGCGAGTTTCAGTCCGGTTTCAGTCAGCGAAGTCCCCGCTCGCTGGCTTTCACCACCGCGAACTTGTGTTTAACATTTTCGGTACTGTGAAGTGACATTTCTGACTCTATTAAAACCATTTGATTTAATTTGACCAAACGCTGATCTCAAATTTATTTACTCTTTGTATATTTTTTATTTATTCAATTTCAAATTATTTTAAATCGAGCGCTTGGCTTAGAACGAGCGAGCTCCACAGTACTCTATATTATGCAAAAAATCGTTTCGTTTCGTTGCTCTGTTACGACATGAATAAAGGACAAACAAACGAACACACTTTTACATTTAGTAGTGGTCGCCCAGTGGTCGAAATTCCGTATTCACTTTGTTGAAACCACTAATAATTAGGCAAGAACTGAGGAAAAGAGTAAGTCAATTCAACCTGCAACAAACGACAGACTATCACGTTCAGAATTGCGCTGTAGCAAAGGGTAGTATTTGTAAGAGACTATGTATGGGTCGGACCGGCCAGGATGACCGGCCAGGACCCGTGGATGACCTTATATCGGTGCTGGTTGCGGCTGGATACGATTCAAAACTCCAGTAACACTTTTCAGGCATAGCCTCCCGCCAGCTAGCTAGTATTTGCTCTTCGTGACCTGTTTCAGAGGTCTGACTATGCGGAGCTTGAAATTAGAAATGCCGGTATGGCGGATCGTTCGCCCTTTTATACTCTATTTTCACATAATTTCTATTTACTCTATGTACAATTTTCCCGCGATTTCAGCGACTTTTCGCGCCATTTTGAGCGGAACAATTAGGGCTTTAGGTTAGGTTAGGTTAGGTTAGGTTAGGTTAGGTTAGGTTGGGGTGCTTGTCGAGTAACCTCCACGTGTACCTGTCTATTGCTTTTCGTATTGGATAAGTCCGATGGGAAGGGCAGTGGTTACGGGTCGGTGCGCCCCGGGCGGCGGTCAACAACTTCCCCTTTGGGGTCTTTGTTGGCCGACGGCTAATGACTCGGCAGGGGACCTTACCCCTTAAAAAAGGAAACAATCATGATGGCGGATCTATACGAAATGAATCCCCAGGAAGGTCCCGCTGATGGTGGGGACTCCTTCACAGTGACAGAAGCAGCAGTTGCCTCAGCTGCCCTTGTTGCTTCTGTCACTGGCCGCTCCACGTACTCTGGGGGGAGCAGGAGACGCCCGAATCTTACAATGACGACAATGGCAAGTGAAAAGGACCCTGATTCTCCGACTTTGTTTCCACATACCCCTGGGAACAAAACGACGGAACACATTGTTAAGGATGATGAAATGGGGGTGGAAGGCAAAAGACGCCAAAACACCCAAACGATGACCAAGGCAAGTAAAAAGGAATTACCGATTTTCTTTAAGCCGCGGAACGCACTCAAGCGCTCGCCGCCGCGAAGGAGTTCTGTCACTATTCTGACCTCTGTTTCGAACGTTGAGGAAAGACTAGGAGATAGGTGTAGCGCAATGTCAGATCCAGAGCGCCCATCGGCTCGGGGAGTTCCGGAGAAGACAAATGATGTCACTGCTGACCTGACCAAAGCGGCGGTACTTCGGCGCCCGCCGCGGAAGAATTCTGTCTGTCCTCTGGGCTCGGTTTCAAGCGCCTCAGAGCTTCCGTCATCTCAAGGAGTTCTGGAGAAGACATGCGATGTTACCACTGACCTGGCGATGGAGACGCCTGCTTGTTCGGAGGTCAGCGTGGTTACGGTGCAGCCTGAGTCCGGACCACAGGCGGATTCCCGCTTCTGGAAGAAAAGAAGTTCGAAGCGGCAGCGAGTGACGAAATCGTCGTCGTCAACGGAAGAAGACACAATGAAAGTTAGCAGTGACAAGCAGAAGGGCAGAGGTCGCCCGCCTTCAACCGGCAAGTGCCCAGCCAAAGCCAAGGACGCTTTGACTGCTGCCAGGGGAGAGCAATTTCGCCTTCAGGCCGAAGAAGACATTGCAACACTCGCGGCTCGGACACGGTCAAATAGGGGGGCGCATCTGTCGGAATCCTCCCTGGCTTCTGCTGCTATGGAGAGTGATAGACCCCGAGCGATCTGCACTTTGAGTAAGGTGGTTCTGGATGAGGTGGCTCTTATAAATAAAGTTGCCACCTCGTCCAAAAACCTAAAAGGCACTTTTGTGAGGGCCCTTAAGGATTCGGCTGTTGCAATTAAGGCTGCCGTCGAGGAATTAAGTGGTCGCACAGTTGATGAGGAGGTGAAGCTGCTACAGATGGCCAATGCCCGGTTAGAAGCAGAGGTGGGTAGTCTCCGCAAAGAACTAGTAAGTTTGAAAGCAGAGATGGAAAGAGAGCGAGTGCAAAATGTTCTCACGTCTTCCTCGACTCTCGTTGAGGTGGGGGAACGGTTTCAGGCACCCCAGCTTCAAAAACCTGTATCGACGGAGGATATATGTCGTACCGTGATGGACAAGGTTGAGAAAATGGTGAGCGCCCGTTTGGCCGGCATTGGCGGGCGTCTGCCAGGGGGGCAGCTTTGTCCTCCCTTGGCAGTGGAAATAGCTGCGCGGACTCCCGATGTCGCGACGGCTGGTGTTCCCTCTCCGACAGTCACCAATGGTCGATCAAAACTGGAAGCCCGCAAGGCTAAATCTCAGGATTCCTCTTCAGTTCCGACAGGCAAGAAGAGGCCAAGAAAGAAGGGTCGTGCAATAAAGGTTACTGCGACTCCTACGGAACCTCGAGTTCTACCGCCCGCTCCGGTGTCCATGGACGAAAGATGGAACGTCGTGGCCAAAAAAGGAACCAAGAAGAAAAACGACGCTAGTGCTGCTTCAAAAAAGCAGCGACGGTCACAGTCGCAAGTGGCCCAAAGGCTCCGCCTCCCTCGTTCCGCTGCGGTGGTAATTAAATTGCAGCCGGATGCGGAGAGGAGAGGTAAGTCCTATGCGGAAGTTTTGGCCCTGGCTAGGGCCAAAATTGACCTTTCGGACTTGGGCATTCCAGCTGTGCGGTACCGGCGGTCGATAACTGGTGCACGTGTTCTTGAGTTGCCAGGAGCCACAAGTGGTGAAAAAGCGGACTCTCTTGCTGCGAAGCTAAGAGAGTCACTTGGCACCGACGTAAATGTCACCAGGCCCGTCAAATGTGCGGAGATGCGAATCTCGGGCCTTGATGACTCAGTCACGGTAGAGGATGTGGTCGCTGCTGTAGTGCGAGTCGGAGATTGTTCCACTGATCAGGTGAAAGTCGGTGAAATTAAAAGTGATTTTGCCGGCCTGGGGGCGGTCTGGTTGCGCTGCCCTGTGGCGGCGGCGAAAAAGGTGGCTGGAAGCGGCAGGCTGCTGGTGGGCTGGGTGTCGGCGCAGGTCAGACTGCTTGAAGCCCGGCCGTTACGGTGTTACCGCTGTTTACAGACGGGACACGTGCGAGCCAATTGTACGGCAGAAGTGGACCGCAGTGACCAATGTTATCGCTGCAGTAAATCGGGGCACTTGGCTAGGCAATGCACGGCTGCACCGTTCTGCTCTCTGTGTGCAGCAAATAAGCAACATGCAGGCCACATGGTGGGAAGCAAATCTTGCACAGCTCCTCACAGAAACAAATTTGAGAGGAATGGGAAGAAACATGAGGCTGGCGATGGCTCCCGGGTCTCCTCGCAGACTGCCTACCCACCGACCAGCATGGATGTTCAGGTTGAGAGGGATTCGATGGTTGTTGATTAGATGACGCTGAACTTCCTTCAAGTGAATCTCAACCACTGCGCCAGAGCTCAGGACATCCTATTCCAAAGCATGGCCGAGTGGCTGATACATGTGGTGGTGGTTTCCGAACCATATTCTGTTCTCCCTAGAGACAACTGGGCCGGAGACCTAAAAGGATCTGTTGCTGTCGTGACTCAAACCTCTGCAGGTTCCCCGCCCATCGAAAGGGCAGCTAGGGGACATGGTTTTGCGGCGGCGCGCATCGGTGACATAATGGTGATAGGTGTCTATGCGTCACCTAATAAGCCCTTGGCTGAATTTGAGCAGCTTCTGCTAGAAGTGGGTACCATAGTTGGCGGTAGCCACCCTCATCCTGTGCTGGTGCTTGGAGATTTCAACGCGAAGTCGGCCACCTGGGGATGCCCGTCCACGGATGCGCGGGGCGAGGTTCTCGAGGAATGGGCACTGGGTGCGAATCTCATTGTCCTTAACCAGGGAAAGGTGGACACGTGCGTACGACAGCAAGGTAGGTCCATAGTAGACATTTCATTCGCTAGTCCAGCATTAGCACGCCGTGTCTACAGTTGGAGGGTCATGGAGGAAGTGGAGACGTTGTCGGACCACCGATACATCCGGTTCAACGTCTCTGAGCATTCGACGATTCCTTCACCTCGTGTGGTCTCTGATGTAGAAGGACGGCGCTGGGCACTGAAACGCCTCGATAGGGAAGCTTTTCTGGAAGCCTTGATTGTGCAGTCCTGGGGGTCGGCACCCGAAGAGCCTATCGACATCGAGAACGAGTCAAATTGGTTCCGGGAGGCAATGTCTCAAATCTGTGACTCGTCGATGCCCCGAGCAAGATTGCCTTCGAAAAGATGTGTGTGCTGGTGGTCCGATGAACTTGCTCAACTACGTGGCGAGTGTGTCAAAACCAGGCGCCAGTATACGAGACAGAGACGGCGCCGGCAGAGGAATGAGGAAACAGAGGCAACCTTGTATGACTCCTACAGGAAAGCAAAGAAAGCACTGACGGCGGCAATAGGGCGGGCAATGGATGTGTCCAGGGCTGAGTTCCTGGAGACTCTGAACGGTGACCCGTGGGGACGACCATACAAGCTGGCGAAAAGCAAACTTCATCCATGGGCCCCCCCGCTCACAAAGAGTCTTCAGCCACAACTCTTGGATCGGGTGGTGACAGCCTTGTTTCCCCATGTCGGGGACCATCGTCGGCCTCGGATGGTGCTATCAGAGGAGTCGTCTTCGCCAGAGAAAGAATGGCTTGCTGTATCCGAGGGGGAGCTCGCAGCGGCAGTCCGGAAACTCAAGGCCAAAAAAACAGCCCCGGGGCCAGATGGGATCCCGGGATGCGCATGGGTGTTGGCCATGCATGCAATGGAACCAAGATTGCGGAGGTTATTCTCCGCCTGTCTGGAGCAGGGTAGTTTTCCGCGACAGTGGAAAACCGGGCGGCTCACCCTGCTACGGAAGGAGGGGCGGCCTGCAGATTCACCGTCAGCTTACCGGCCAATTGTATTGTTGAATGAAGTGAGCAAGCTCTTTGAGCGTATCATTGCCACTCGCCTCGTTCAGCACATGACGGGGCGTGGTCCAGACCTGGCAGAATGCCAGTACGGGTTTCGAGCCGGGCGCTCTACGGTGGATGCAATTCTACAGGTCAAGAGTCTCGCAGATGAGGCAGTTTCCCAGCATGGGGTTGTCTTGGCGGTGTCTTTGGACATCGCCAATGCCTTCAACTCTCTCCCTTGGGACTGTGTCATGGATGGATTGAGGTATCACCAGGTACCGGGTTACTTGTGCCGCATTGTGGAAGCTTACCTCTCTGAGAGATTTGTGACTTTCCCTGGGCAACAATACTGGGAAAGACGAGAGATGGTTTGCGGTGTTCCTCAGGGGTCGGTCCTGGGTCCACTTCTGTGGAACATAGGGTATGATTGTGTGTTGCGGGGGGCTAACCAGCCAGGCATTGGAGTGATATGCTACGCCGATGATACGCTAGTTACAGCGCGTGAAAACACATACACACAGGCAGCTGTGCTGGCGACTGTAGGTGTTGCCCAAGTGGTGAAGCGCATCAAGCGGCTCGGTTTGAAAGTGGCTCTTAATAAATCCGAAGCCATCTTATTCCACGGGCCCCGAAAAGGGCCACCGGCAGACGCGCACATAGTTGTAGAGGAAGTCCATATTAGGGTCAAGTCGACAATGCGGTACTTGGGCGTGGTCCTTGATAGCCGGTGGAATTTCCTGGCGCACTTCCAGGGCCTCGCGCCTAAACTGATTGGTGCAACGGCTGCGCTGTCGCAGTTGTTGCCGAGGCTGGGTGGACCCCATAGCTCTTGTAGGCGGCTTTATATGGGGGTTGTTCGATCGATGGCCTTGTACGGGGCTCCAGTATGGGCTGACGCGTTAAATCGCCGTAATATAACGCAGTTACGGAAACCTCAGCGAGTAATGGCCATCAGAGCCATACGAGGTTATCGAACAATCTCCACGGAGGCGGCGTGTGTGCTGGCTGGTTCCCTACCCTGGGACCTGGAAGCGAGTGCCCTTGCTGCAATGTATTTCTGGCGCAAGGAGGAGCGAGGCTGTGGTCGCGAACCATCGCAACTGGAGTTGAACAAAAAGAGAATGGAGCTCCACCGCGATATGATAAACCTGTGGGTGGCCAGGCTGGAATATCCCGACGCGGGCATTCACACAATTGAGGCTATCCGTGCGGTCTTGCCGCAATGGCTTGACCGTGAGCATGGTGTGCTGACATTTCGGCTGACCCAGGTCCTTTCGGGACATGGATGTTTCGGAAGGTACCTCTGGAAAATAGTTGGAAGGGAGGAAACACCGAAATGCCACGAATGTGGTTGGGCAGAAGATACGGCACAGCATACTGTGGAAGAATGCCCTGCGTGGGAAGAGCCCCGCGCGTGTTTGGTCGCAGTGGTGGGGAACGACATTTCGCTACCAGCCTTGGTAAAGTCGATGGTTGGCAGCAGCAGTTCTTGGGATGCAGTGTTATCCTTCTGTGAAAAAGTGTTAACACTAAAAGAGAAAGCGGAGCGAACCAGGGAAGACGACCCTTTGGCGGATCCCAGGCGACGCAGGCGAGCTGGGCGCAGGAGGTTGGCTCACAACCGCCGCCTCCCCCCATAAAGAGGACTTTCGGATGGCAGACCGCGGGGGAGTCTGCTGTCCGTAAGAGTTAGGTCCTCGAGTTGGTAACGTGCAGGGTTCAGGCACGTGCTCAGCAGTGGAAGGGCAAATTAAAAAGCCCACCCTAATGAAGTGGTTGCGAAAGCGATCAGTCGTAAGCCGTGTAGCGGAAGAATGCGCAAGCGTACCCGAAACACGACTGTCACGCGTTAAGTAGGAACACCTTGGGGTTTTAGCCGGTAAGAGTCCGGCATAACCTCTGCGTCTTCCCCGCAGCGCAGAGGTATCCATGATGGATTTCCCCAAGTAAAAAAAAAAAAAAAAAAAGGTTAGGTTAGGTTAGGTTAGGTTAGGTTAGGTTAGGTTAGGTTAGGTTAGGTTAGGTTAGGTTAGGTTGGGGTGCGATGCCAGATAACCTCCTCGTGTTTTCTTCTGCTGCCGTTTTATTTGATTTTTTTTAATCCAGTAGAAAGGTAGTGGCAAGGACCGGTGCACCCTGGGCGATGATCAGTAACTTTTCCTTGTGAGATCTTGCTGGTCATCGGCGAATAATCTGGCGGGGAGTCACCTGGGCACTGAAAAGCTCAGTGATCGGGCGGGGCATAACGGCCACTCTACTTTTAGAGTGTAGCTCGTTATGCGGATATATCGTAAACCCAGTCATGTCTTGGGAACGAGGGTCTTGCCTTAACTGGCCGGACCGCGAGGAGACAACCTCTATAAAAAATCCTCAATCCTCGGCGCTGAGGCACGTGGCGTCAGGGTGCTCGCAAGAGCGGCTGGGGAGCTCATCAGTCACTAGCGGCCAACCCTAGGATACTTCCCGACCTCCTAGGGGTAAATTGGGTTGTCTGGGTATAGGGAGCTCTGCCCAGATTGACTTTTATTTCTCCCGTACTCGTGGGATTCAAAATGGAAATGACGAAAAAACCCCCCTTTAAACATTTTGATGAAGAAGAAGATGCTGCGGGTAGTTTAACTACTTCCAGCACCCAAGCGGGTGCTGGAAGTAGTGAGGTCGCAGCATGCAGTAGTTATAAGATGCGTCCGGAAATGGACAGGATGGATACTGTGGTCTCTGATTGTTCAGTGTCATCTAACGCCAGCCGAAAAAGGCGTTTAACGAAGTCGAGGAGTTCGGCGCGGCTGTCTGATAGCAGCACTGACTCCAATGTTACAATTACGGGAGACGACGCAAACGCTGAACCCAGCGTTTCAAAAGGCTCTTCTAAGCGCGGCAGAGGCCGACCTCCGACTACTGGCGAGTATGTCGGCCTGGCAAAGGCGAAAGCCGCATTTTTGAAGAGCAAGCAAGAGGAAATTGATCTCATGTTGGAAGAGGACGTCCTTAAACGACTGAAATCCACTGTAGGAGATTATGACTCAGCGGCAATGGCGACAATGTCAGCTGAGTCTCTGTTTAAACAGGTTGACGAGGGCGCTAAGCTGGTGGTTAACATAGCCACCAAGTCCAAGAACTTGAAGGGCACTCTAGTTCGTGCTTTAAAGCAGGCTGCGAGTCACATCCGAGAAGCCGTGGCTGCCCTTCAAGATCGAACTACGACGGACGAAATAACCGCTTTGCGGGCTGAAAATGCCCAAATGCAGTCGGAGATGGAATCCCTCCGTACAGAGTTATCCTGTATAAGGGAAGAGTTGGAAAGGTCTAAGGCGAGGGCTCATAATCGTGATCCTTCCGAAGCGGACAACTCGGTCGAAGCGTTTAAATCCGCTTTGATGCTAGACATCGGCGTGATGATTGACGCAAAACTAAAAGGTTTTGAAGACCGACTCTTGCCGGAGAAAAGGGTGCGCCCACCCCTTAAGTCAGATGGCACTTCTTCCTCAGGCGGCCGCGCGTACCCATCCCAATCAAAGACCAAGGGTGCGCAGAGTAAAGTTGCATCTAAAACAGCAACTAAGGAGAACGCAGGTGCAAAGGGTCCAAGAAAGACATTTCTGCGAGATCCTAGGACAGAACCTCCTTCTTCCGCGCCCTCCAAGCAGGTCGCACTTACGGAAGAATGGTCGCAGGTAGTAAAGCGTGGCAAGAAGGCTACCGCCAATCCAGCTAAGCCTGAGGTCAAAACGACCAAAAAGAAGGAGCGCAAGAAAGCGAAACCTAAATTGCGTCCGCCAAGATCGACAGCAGTAGTGATTACGCTGCCAACTGAGGCTGAACAACAGGGCGTCACTTATGAAAATGTCCTTGTCAGAGCTAAAAGGGAGATCAACTTGGAGCAAATGGAGATCGGTCCTCTGAAGTTCCGTCGATCCATCACTGGAGCCCGAGTGCTGGAAATTCCTGGCAAGGACACGGAATCGAAGGCAGACCTCCTAGCTGAAAAGCTTAGGGAGGTTCTTCCGAATGAAGTCCGAGTTACTCGGCCTACAAAGTGCGTGGATTTGCGCATTTCTGGGCTGGATGACTCGGTCACCAAAGATGATGTTGCGGAGGCCACTGCTAAAGCAGGTGGTTGTCCTAGTGCTCAGGTCCGCGTCGGTGAAATACGCGTTTCTGGAATTTTTGGAGTCAGCAACGTGCTGGTGCAATGCCCCGTGGCGGCCGCTAAGGTCTTGATAGATAACGGTCGTCTTCTGGTAGGATGGAGCTCAGCGCGGGTGCAGAAGCTGGATCCCAGACCTCTTAAGTGCTTCCGGTGCTTTGAAATCGGACACACTGGGATCCAATGCAAATCAGACGTAGACCGCAGTCGGCTTTGTTACCGATGCGGCAAACCTGGGCACATCTCTGCAGTGTGCACTAATGAGGCCTACTGCCCAATCTGTGCAGAGGGTGGAAGACCGGCTAATCACGCTAGTGGTGGCCGAAAATGTAAGCGGCCTAAACAAAAGAGAGCAGCTGGTAAGACCACAGCTGTCCATTCTGAAGGCCATCAAGCAGAGCCGCTGGAGGAGGCGATGGTGACTTCTTAGTAATGGATCAAGTCACTAAACTAAGCTTTCTCCAAGCGAATGTGAACCACTGCACTGGTGCCCAGGATCTTCTTCTGCAGTCCATGTTGCAGTGGTCAATAAGTGTGGCCGTGGTTGCAGAGCCCTATTATGTTTCTCCTCAGCCCAACTGGGCCGGGGACCTGGAAAATTCAGTCGCTATCGTTGCCCGAGCGCAGTACGCTTCTCCACCTCTAACCGTGGTGGAACGTGGATCGGGATACGTTGCAGCTATTTTGGCGGAGATAACCATCATAGGGGTCTACCTGCCGCCTCGTTGGTCATTTCCGGAATTCGAGGCGTGCCTTGACCGTGTGCGGGCAGCGGTTAGAAGGTCTGCTACACGGAGCGTCATTGTGCTTGGCGACTTTAATGCGAAAAGCACTGTCTGGGGATCACCGGCCACTGATGCTCGAGGTGAAGCTGTAGAGGATTGGGCAGCGGTGTGCGGTCTGGTTGTGCTTAACCGTGGCTCTGTTAACACGTGCGTTAGGCAGCAGGGGGGGTCTATAGTGGACTTAACGTTCGCTACCCCTGCTGTCGAAGCGCGTGCTGGTTGTTGGCGAGTCCTGGAGGAGGTGGAAACCCTATCGGATCATCATTATATCCGGTTTGAAGTCTCCACCTCTGCAGACAACGCGGTGGAACGCCACGGGGCTGGTGGTGCCAGCGTGTTTCCACGCTGGTCCCTTGCGCGTCTGGACAAGAACCTACTCCAAGAGGCTGCCATTGTTCAAGCTTGGTCGAGTACGTCCTCTGCGACTACGGATCCCAATGCAGGGGCACTTAGTTTCCGGAGGGCAATGACTTGTATCTGCGATGCAGCTATGCCCAGGGCAAGACGCCGTCCTCCACGACACCAAGTATATTGGTGGACGCAGGAGATAGGAGACCTTCGCGCCGAATGTATCGCTGCTAGGCGTAAGTTCACCCGTTACCGTAGGCTGCCGTTTCGCAATGAGGAGATTGAGGGCATTTTGCACAACACCTACCTTGAGTTGCGGAAGTCCCTTCAGCTCCTTATCTCTCAAGCGAAAGCAGAAGGTAGGCGAGTGATGCTGGAGGCTCTCGACAGAGATCCGTGGGGACGCCCGTACCGTGCAGCGAGAAGCAAGCTCCGCAAACAGACTCTCCCCCTTAGCGAGACCATGCAGCCGCAATTACTGGAGAGTGTAATAACAGCGCTGTTTCCGGACACGCCAGAGCATAATCCTCCGGTCATGTCTACTGATAGCATCGAGACGGAGAACGAAGTAGTTTCACAGTCGGTGACGCCAGTGGAGATACAGGTGGCACTACAGAAGCTCCGGGCCAAACGCACTGCTCCAGGCCCAGACGGGGTTCCAGGCCGTGTTCTGGCTCTAGCGTTGGAGGAGATGGGGCCCTTATTCACCGGGGTCCTTGATGCCTGTCTGGCGTCCGGTAAATTCCCGGACTGCTGGCGCGAGGGTAGATTAGTTCTCCTTAAGAAAGAAGGGCGTCCTGCGGAATCTCCGTCCGCCTATCGCCCCATTGTGTTGCTGGACGACGCGGGTAAGCTCTTTGAGCGTATCTTGGCGTCCCGTATCATCCGCCACCTATACAATGAGGGCCCCGAATTATCCGAATGTCAGTTTGGGTTCCGAGAGCGACGATCTACGATTGACGCAATCCAATGCGTCAAAGCACTCTCGGATGTGACGGTTGCGTCAGGCGGTGTATTGCTGGCAGTGTCACTAGACATTGCAAACGCTTTCAATACACTGCCTTTTGCCTGCATAGAAGAGGCACTTCGATATCATCGCGTGCCTCCATATTTGCGGAAAGTGATCAGGGCCTACCTGCATGATCGGTATATCCTGTATCTGGGGCGAAACGGAAATCTCCATCAGCGGAAAGTCAGCTGCGGTGTTCCACAGGGGTCGGCCTTAGGACCCCTTCTGTGGAACATCGGCTATGACTGGGTCCTGCGAGGCGCTTTGTCCTCGGCTTTGAACCTGGTATGTTACGCGGACGACACACTGGTGACGGCCCAAGGTGAAACTTTTGAGGAAGCGGCACAACTCGCTGTGGTAGGTGTAAGTCAGGTCGTTGGGCGGATCGAAAGACTGGGTCTAAAGGTGGCCCTCAGTAAGACTGAGGCTCTCTGCTTTCATGGGCCCCGGCGCGGGCCGCCTATAGGTGCCAGCCTTGAAATTGGTGGTACGGTAGTCGAGGTGAAGCCACATATGAAATATTTGGGACTTTACCTCGACAGTCGATGGAATTTCCGGGAGCATTTTCGGCGCTTGGCTCCTAAGCTCATTGGGACCGCTTCTGCTCTTGGAAGGCTCCTGCCCAACGTGGGAGGTCCAAGCGTAACTTGCCGTCGTCTTTATACCGGCGTGGTGCGCTCCATGGCCCTTTATGGTGCACCGGTGTGGGTCGACGCGCTGTCTCGTCCTAATATTACTCAGCTGTATAGGCCGCAGCGAGTCATGGCGATCAGAGCGATTCGAGCATACCGCACGGTGTCCCATGAGGCCGCTTGTGTTCTGGCGGGTACACCGCCTTGGGATCTCGACGCTGAAGTTCTGTCGGAGATGTACCGTGCAATGTCGGAGGCTCGAAGGCGAGGTGAAGGCCTAACGCTCAAAGAACTGCGGAGACGAAGGCAGCTTGCCCAATGCAAACTGCTACAAGTATGGCGGCAACGGCTGCAAGAGCCGAGTGCGGGTCATCGGACCATCGAAGCTGTGCTTCCTGTTCTCAAGGAGTGGGTGGATAGACGTCATGGCTCGCTGACCTACCGGTTGGTGCAAATTCTGTCGGGGCACGGCAGCTTCGGCAGATATTTGTGCCACATAGCCGGAAGAGAACCGCTGGCGGTGTGCCACCACTGCGATTGCAGTGAGGATACGGCACAGCATACATTGGAGGCGTGCCCAGCGTGGGCACAGGAGCGAGGGTCTCTCGTCGCGCTGGTTGGAAGTGACCTCTCTCTGCAGGCTGTAGTCAAGGCCATGGTCGGCAGTGAGAGGGCATGGGAAGGCGTCGTCTCTTTCTGCGAACATGTGATGTCAGAAAAGGAGGCGGCGGAGCGGACGAGAGAGGATGACCCCCTCTCGGCTCTTATCCGCCGCAGGAGGACAAGTCGGCGAAGGCGGGCATACGCCCACCTAATGCCGCCTTGATAAGGGCCTTTGGGTGATGTATGTTGGGGAGCATCGTCACCTTAATATACAGGCCCTCATGGAGGAAGCGGAGTGCAAGTGTTCCTGCACGCCGTCTAAAGATTGAAGAATATGGTGACCAAACGCCTCACCGTGATTTCTGGGTGAGTCTGCGCAAGCGGACGGGCACCGGTGGGACTACTAGTAGATTTCGAAAGAGTTCCTTGGGTTCCACCTGAATGGTGCAGGAAGGAACACCGCGGTGGTTTAGTGGGTATACCCTGTCCGGTTACGGATGGGGGAGTCCTACACACCTCCCTTTAACCCCAAAGAGGGAGACGGTGCGTAAAGCATTCCACCGCGTCAACAAAAAAAAAAAAAAAAAAAAAAAAAAAAAAGGTTAGGTTAGGTTAGGTTAGGTTAGGTTAGGTTAGGTTAGGTTAGGTTAGGTTAGGTTAGGTTAGGTTAGGTTAGGTTAGGTTAGGTTAGGTTAGGTTGGGGTGCGATGCCAGATAACCTCCTCGTGAGTTCTTCTGCTGCCGTTTTATTTGATTTCTCAAATCCGGTAGAAAGGCAGTGGCAAGGACCGGTGCACCCTGGGCGATGGTCAGTAACTTTTCATTTTGAGATCTTGCTGGTCATCGGCGAATAATCTGGCGGGGAGTCACCTGGGCACTGAAAAGCTCAGTGATCGGGCGGGGCATAACGGCCACTCTACTTTTAGAGTGTAGCTCGTTATGCGGATATATCGTAAACCCAGTCATGTCTTGGGAACGAGGGTCTTGCCTTAACCGGCCGGACCGCGAGGAGACAACCTCTATAAAAAATCCTCAATCCTCGGCGCTGAGGCACGTGGCGTCGGGGTGCTCGCAAGAGCGGCTGGGGAGCTCATCAGTCACTAGCGGCCAACCCTAGGATACTTCCCGACCTCCTAGGGGTAATTTGGGTTGTCTGGGTATAGGGAGCTCTGCCCAGATTGACTTTTATTTCTCCCATACTCGTGGGATTCAAAATGGAAATGACGAAAAAACCCCCCCTTAAACATTTTGACGAAGAAGAAGATGCTGCGGGTAGTTTTACTACTTCCAGCACCCAAGCGGGTGCTGGAAGTAGTGAGGCCGCGGCATGCGACGTTTATGAGATGTGTCCGATGGACACGTCAGAGAAGAAACAGCGGCAGCGAGCCGACTTTGTTCGGCCAGTTACAAGGAGTGGCGCTCTTCTGGTGAGCGGCTCCGATTCGGACACCTCACAGATGTCCTACACTTCGGTGGCATCTGTGAGTTCCCGACATCGGAAGCGTCGCCCTCCATCGGGCCACTCTTCTCAGAAGAAGTCGACTGGTCGGATCGAATTGGACCAATCGGAGGAATCAGCGGACACAGATTCGCATTATACAGAGTCGGACCCAAAGGAGTCATCCGAGCAGGCACTCGTCCGTGCTCCGCAAGTAGGACGAAAAAGAAGTAACCCCGACCGACGCGACCTGGCTGAGTTACCGGTGAAACTCACCAGCTCCCAAAGGGGAAGAGGTCGACCGCCGACTACTGGCCAGTACATAGGTCTAGCAAAGGCTAAAGAGGCGGTCAATGCTGCAAAGAAAAAGGAGCTGGAACTCCAAGCTGAGGAGGAGGCCGCACAGTTAGCTCGCGAATATCGGACAAGGATATCTGCGCCTCTATCCAGAGCCTCCTCGACAACTTCGGAGCAGGCGCTGGCTGTCGACCTTAACAAACGGGTCCGGGATGGAGTGGCCACCATACGCATGGTCGCAGGCAAGTCCGCAAACCTTAAGGGCACATTCGTCCGTGCCCTAAAGGATGTGGCCAACGCAATCGAGGCGGATTTTGAGTCCCTCAGCCGGATCCCGGGGGCCGAAGAGATGGCGAATCTGCAGGCAGAAAACGCGCGCTTGCAGAAAGAACTAGCTGAGCTCCGCGGGGATATAACAGCTATGAGAGCGGACATGGAGCGGTGTCGAATGGTCCCACCACCCGTCACTTCAACGGCTGGAGGATTAGGCAATGAGCCGCAGCCAGAAGAACTGACGCGAACCATAATGATCCAAGTGGGGACCATGGTGAACGCGCGGCTCGAGGCGCTGGAGGATAGGCTACTTCCAGAGCGGCGCCTCCGCCCTCCGTTGACTGCGGATAAGAAGAAGTCAGACGACAACGTGTCAGCCGTAATTCCTTCTCCAGAGAGGGTAGTTGCAGCTGAGTCTACGGTTCGATCTTCTCATGCTCCTGAACCCCAGAAGGGGAAGAAGGGGAAGAAAGGATCGAAGAAACAAGATGGCACCGCGACAGCTGCCCATCCTCTGCCTTCCGCAAAACCTCGGAGACGAAAGTCGAGGGGGAGGAGGAATGACGTTGCCGAGACTTCTGTCTCAAAGGAGGCCTGCCCCCTACCGCCGGCCCCCAAAAACATGAATGAAAGCTGGGTCACAGTGGCAAAGCGAGGTACAAAGCCGCAACAGCCTAAGACTCAAAGACAAAAGGCGAAAGCGGCTCAGGTTGCAACAGGCAGCCAACCGAAACCGGCGAAACTGCGTCCCCCTCGTTCGGCAGCCGTAGTAATAACACTGCAGTCTGGTGCTGAAGAGAGAGGCGTGACGTACGCAAAGGTGCTAACCGAGGCGAAATCGAAGGTTGATTTGCCCAGCCTCGGGATATCAAGTCTCCGTTTCCGGCGAGCCGTAACGGGTGCCCGAATTCTAGAGGTACCCGGCTCAACAAGTGGAGGAAAGGCTGACTCTCTAGCAGAGAGTCTTCGCAAGGCCTTGGGAGAGGAAGATGTGCGAGTCTCTAGACCGACAAAGTGCGCGGAGCTTCGAGTGACCAGTCTGGATGACACGGTCACTGAAGGTGAACTGGCGGAAGCGATTGCTCGAGGAGGCGATTGTCCTCTAGAATCCGTCAAGGTCGGCGAAATCCGTTGCGGCCTTGGTCCTTCAAGCACGGGGACGGCATGGGTTCGCTGCCCAGTCATGGCCGCGAAGAAGCTAGCGGAAGGGAAGCGACTGAACGTCGGGTGGACGTCAGTACAAATAAAGCTTCTCAACAACAGGCCGATGCACTGCTTCCGATGCCTTGAAAAGGGCCACGTAAGGGCGCATTGCACATCAGAGGTGGACCGCAGTGACCAGTGCTACAACTGCGGGCAAACTGGCCACAAGGCCGCAAAATGCTCTGCCAAGCCCCACTGCTTTATATGTGCGGCGGCGAGCAAGCCTGACAGTCACAGGGTGGGGAGCACGGCATGTGCTGCCTCTCGCCCAGTGAAGAAAAAGAAAGGAGTAAGGACCGCCGCTGGAGCTAAGACTCAGCCGCAGCCTTCCTGCCCATCAGTGTCGATGGAAGAAGAAGGAGAAGCACTTACTGAAATATGTTAGGAGGGGCCTACAGAATGCTGCAGGCGAATATAAACCACTCCGCCAGAGCACAGGATCTTTTGGTTCAATGCATGGCGGAGAGGTCAATTCATGTAGCGGTGGTCGCCGAACCCTATTTCGTCCCTTCCGGAGGCGAGTGGGCGATTGACCTCGACAACGTAGTGGCTATTGTTAGTCGACGGGCTGTTGAGACTCCTCCTCTAGATAGTGTCAGAAAAGGACACGGTTGTGTTGCGGCGCTAATAGGGGATATAGTGGTGGTCGGGACGTACTTCTCCCCCAACCGAAGTCTTGCGGAGTTTGAGGCCTTTTTGGGTGAGGTGGAAACGGTAATCAGGCAAAGTTACCCCCACCCCGTGCTAGTCGCCGGGGACCTCAATGCCAAATCTGTGGCGTGGGGATCCACCTTGACAAACGTACGTGGCGAAGCTGTGGAGGAGTGGCTGATGACCACCGGTTTGACAGTTCTCAATCAGGGAACGGCCAACACGTGTGTGCGATTGCAGGGCGGATCAATTGTGGACGTGACGTTTGCAAGTCCTGCCCTGGCGCACCGTGTTTATAGCTGGAAAGTGATGGAAGACGCTGAGACATTATCCGACCATCGTTATATTCGGTTCGACGTTTCTGCGCAACCGGAGACCCTGCTCAGCCTACGCCAAACCACGAGTGGTGACGGTCCTCGCTGGCAACTCAAACGTCTCGATAGAGAGGCTCTATCAGAGGCAACTGTCGTCCAGTCCTGGGTGCCTATGCCCGAAGGAGACACTGAGGTTGAGGTTAAGGCAAACTGGTTTCGGGATGCAATGACGCAGATTTGTGATTTTGCAATGCCCCGATCCAGATCCCAACCTCCCAAGCGACAGGTGTATTGGTGGTCCACAGAACTCACGGACCTGCGAGACACCTGTGTGAGGGCGAGGCGCCAATATTCTAGATGCCGCAGAAGACGGAATAGGAACGAGTCTCAAGAGCGGCAACTGTACTCCTCGTACAGAGAAGCCAGAAAGCTCCTTCGGATCGCGATAGCAGAGGCCAAAACCCTCGCCAGAGAAGAGCTACTGGATACTGTCAACCGCGATCCGTGGGGGAGGCCGTACAAAATGGTGAGGGGAAAACTCCGCCCTTGGGCCCCTCCGCTCACCGAGAGTCTCCAACCTCAACTACTGGGGGATGTGGTTGCGGCCTTGTTTCCAGAAAGAGGGGAACACTCACCACCGGCAATGGCACCGCCCATGGCAAATACCTTTGTCCGGAACGAGGAAGACAATCTCTCAATCCCGGAGATAACGGAGGAGGAGATGCGTGCGGCCGTGAAACGCCTACGCACCAAGAACACTGCCCCTGGTCCTGATGGCATTCCTGGACGTGCATGGGTTCTTGTCCTAAGCGAGTCTCTGGAGCCCAGGACAAGGAGAATGTTTAATGCCTGCCTCACAAGGTCGAAAATTCCTCGACAGTGGAAGACGGGGCGACTTGTTCTCCTTAAGAAGGAAGGGCGTCCAGCAAACTCTCCTTCTGCTTACCGTCCCATCGTATTGCTCGACGAGGTGGCAAAGCTCTTCGAACGCATCGTGGCTGCCCGACTCATTAGACATCTTTCTAATTCGGGCCCGGATTTCTCGGACGCGCAGTACGGTTTTCGCCGTGGCCGATCGACTGTGGATGCTGTGCTGCGAGTAAAAGAACTCACACTAAATGCTATTAACCGGGGTGAGGTTGTTGTGGCAGTGTCCTTGGACATTGCGAATGCCTTCAACTCTCTGCCCTGGAACTGCATTATGGAGGCGCTTCTATACCACAGAGTGCCTGCGTACCTCCGTCGAGCTGTCCGTGATTATCTTTCGGATCGATATGTCATATATCCGACACGATACGGACAAGGAGGGCGACAGATGTCGTGCGGTGTTCCACAAGGCTCGGTTCTCGGACCACTTCTGTGGAACATCGGATACGACTGGGTCCTGAGAGGAGCAAACCTCAGAGGTGTCGATGTGACGTGTTACGCAGATGACACACTGGTAACTGCTCGCGGTATGAACTACAACGAGGCTGCGATACTCGTGACGGTCGGAGTGGCAAACGTGGTGAATCGTATACGACTACTGGGTCTCGAGGTAGCCCTAACGAAATCTGAGGCTTTGTGTTTTCACGGCTCTCGGAAGGTGCTGCCTCCAGACGCACATATAGTCGTAAATGGAGTCCGAATCGATGTCGAGTGCACAATGAAGTACCTAGGACTCGTCCTCGACAGTCGATGGAACTTTCGAGCCCACTTTCGGAGCTTGGTGCCAAAATTGCTTGGATCAGCAACCGCCCTAGGACGACTGCTGCCCAATTTGGGAGGACCAAGCGTTTCGTGCAGGCGACTATATACAGGTGTCGTGCGGTCCATGGCCTTGTATGGGGCACCCGTATGGGCGGACGCTTTGAATCGCCAAAACTCTGCCCTCATGCGGAAACCGCAACGGGCAATGGCGATCAGGGTGATACGCGGGTATCGCTCGATCTCCTGGGAGGCAGCATGTGTTTTGGCTTGTTCCCTACCTTGGGACTTGGACGCCAGGGCCATTGCGGCACTATATGTATGGCGCAAGGAGGCACAGGCCCGAGGCCAGCGCGCTACGCGTAGAGAAATGGCAGCACGCAAAGCGGAGTTTCGCGAGTGCGCTGTCGAGGAGTGGCAATCCAGGCTGGTGCAACCAAGCGCCGGTATCAGGACAATCGAAGCAGTACGTTTAGTATTCAAACAATGGTTGGACAGGCAACACGGGAAACTTACGTTCCGTATGACACAGATTCTCTCAGGACACGGCTCCTTTGGCGGATACTTGTGTCACAGAGCAAGGAGAGAACCGACGGCACAGTGCCATCACTGTGACGACTGCCTCGATGAGACGGCCCAACATACATTGGAGTCGTGCCCAGCCTGGGCGACAGAGCGCGCTCAGCTTTGCACCATAATAGGTGATGACCTGTCGTTGCCGTCCGTAGTACGCGCCATGGTTGACAGCGACGAAAAATGGGAAGCAGTCACATCCTTTTGCGAAGCAGTCATGCTGCAGAAGGAAGCCGCGGAACGAGAAAGGGAGGAAACTTCCAACCACGTCATCCGCCGCAGACGAACGGGACGTCGGAGGGCCCAATTCCTCCGGCACCAACTCCCACCATAACGAGCCGTGGCGCCAGATTTGGGGATAAATCTGGCGCCTAATATCTGGCTTGCGTAGGCGTTGCGCGCGTGTTCCCGCGGGCGCCACTCACAGTGAGCACAGCAGAAAAGGAGACGACTCCAGTCCTTTTCTCAATCTGAGTATGGGGCCTTTGCAGGCCAACGCAGCCGAGGTTCGCGGAAGAATGCCATTGCGTTTCCCGTATCCCCGGCACTATGCGTAGTGCTGGAACACCGTGGGGTTTTAGCCGGTAGGAGTCCGGCATAACCCACCGTCCCTCCCCAGGACGATGGGTATCCATGACGGATTTCCCCACGAAAAAAAAAAAAAAAAAAAAAAAAAAAAGGCTAGGTTAGGTTAGGTTAGGTTAGGTTAGGTTAGGTTAGGTTAGGTTAGGTTAGGTTAGGTTAGGTTAGGTTAGGTTAGGTTAGGTTAGGTTGGGGTGCGATGCCAGATAACCTCCTCGTGTGTTCTTCTGCTGCCGTTTTATTTGATTTCTGAAATCCGGTAGAAAGGCAGTGGCAAGGACCGGTGCACCCTGGGAGATGATCAGTAACTTTTCCTTGTGAAATCTTGCTGTTCATCGGCGAATAATCTGGCGCGGAGTCACCCGTGCACTGAAAAGTTCAGTCATCGGGCGGGGCATACCGACCACTCTACTTTTAGAGTGTTGCTCGGTATGTGAAGTATATCGTAAACCCAGTCATGTCTTGGGAACGAGGGTCTTGCCTTAACCGGCCGGACCGCGAGGAGACAACCTCTATAAAAAATCCTCAACCCTCGGCGCTGAGGTACGTGGCGTCGGGGTGCTCGCAAGAGCGGCTGGGGAGCTCATCAGTCACTAGCGGCCAACCCTAGGATACCTCCCGACCTCCTAGGGTTAAATTGGGTTGTCTGGGTATAGGGAGCTCTGCCCAGATTGACTTTTATTTCTCCCATACTCGTGGGATCAAAATGGAAAAATCTAAAAAACATTTTGAAGAAGAAGATAGGGTGAATGCCGCGGGGAGTTTTACTACTTCCAGCACTCAAATGGGTGCTGGAAGTGGTGAGGTCGCGGCATGCGACGTACATCGGGACACTGCACAGCGTCCGAATAAAAACTGTGCTGAAAAGGAAGTAGGTACGGAGATGGAGACTGACTCCGTATCTAGTAGGACATATGATGACCAGCGGGAGAATAAATCTAAATTCTTCCGTAAACGTCTCCGCCCGGATCATCGAGGGTCGGAGACGTCATCAGGGGACGAGGTGGTAGCAGCACCAAAAATTAAAACTGCTAAGCGAGGAAGAGGCCGTCCTCCAACAACAGGCCACTATGTAGGATTGGCGAAAGCCAAAAGGGAGCTCGCTGATGCCATGGAGGCTGAGCTGGAGCTTCAGGCGGAAGCAGAAATAGTCGAAACAGCCCGGTCACTTAGATCCGACAGGTTCACTCGGCTATCTGAATCGTCGATTGCGTCGCCAATGAGGGCAATTGACGATACTGCTAACGCCCTTAACAGGCAAATATTAGAGGGAGTGGCGGCAGTTAAGAAGATCGCCGCCATATCAAAGAGGCTAAAAGGGACATCTGTCAAAGCCCTTAAGACCGCAGCGGCCACAATAGAGGAGGCGGCCGAAGCAATGCTTCACCGATCCACCTCGGATGAGACCGTAAGATTACAGGCGGCCAATGATCGTCTAGAGGCTGAAGTAGCAGCCCTCCGCAAAGATGTGGCCGAACTGAGGTCCGATCTGGCAAAAGCCAAAGAAAGGAAAACTGTAGCCCCCACAATGGACGGCGTTGACGCGGCCGATAAGGACCTTGCATCTGCGCAGCGGCCGCCGAAGCTGCCGTTTGACGTCCAGGAGTTAACGCGCTCGATCATGCTACAGGTGGGAGGTATGGTCAGCGCTAGGCTGGAGGCACTCGAAGAGAGACTGCCTCCTCCAGAACGAGTTAGGCCTCCATTGGCGGCTGACCGCAGGGAAAAAGAGCTTGCACCAACTGCAGCGCCTGCCGCAGCCACGGAAAAGCCAAAGGCCGCGAAGAAGAAGAAGGAAAAAACAAATGGTGGAAAAACTGGTGCTTCAAAAGCAATGCCTGTTGTCACTTCCGTCCATGAGAAACCAGCACCCGATTCCAAAGATGGGGAATGGGTGACCGTGGTACGGAAGGGCAAACGAAAAGCGAAAAAGGCATCAGGAAAGTCTAAAAAGGATTTGACCAAAAAGAGGGAGGCCCCGAAAGAGCCCAAGCTCCGCGCCTTCCGATCCACAGCTGTAGCAATAAAACTACAGCCAGAGGCGGAAAAGAAGGGTGTAACGTACGCCTCTGTACTCACCGAAGCCAGGGCCAAGATCGACTTAAACGGTCTTGGAATCACGGGCCTGCGTGTTAGGACTGCGGCTAACGGAGCACGAATGCTCGAAATTCCCGGTGCCACCAGTGGCGAGAAGGCGGACGCCCTGGCCATTAAACTAAGGGAATGTCTCACGGCAGAGGATATTAAGGTCTCCCGACCAATGAAGCGCGTACCAGTGCGCATCTCAGGACTCGATGACTCAGTCACAGCTGAAGAGGTAGTGGCTTCTGTCGCTCGGTCTGTTGGATGTCCCGCAGACCAAGTGAAATCGGGAGACATCCGTCGTGGTCCGAACGGACTTGGCACAGCATGGGTCAACTGCCCAGTGGCAGTTGCAAAAAAGCTTGGTGCGGCCCGAAGGCTCCTTGTAGGATGGATATCGGCGCAAGTCACGATCCTGCAACCCAGGACTTTGAGGTGCTTCCGGTGTCTACAGGTGGGACATGTCAGGGAGAAATGCACCTCAGAGGTGGACAGAAGCGAATCGTGCTACCGCTGCGGCCAACCTGGCCACAAGTCCGGCCAGTGCACAGCAAAGCCGTATTGCACATTATGTGCAGCGGATAGCAGACCGGCGGACCATCGAGTTGGTAGTAAGGCGTGCGTTACGCCTACTGCCAACAAGAAGGCTAAAAAGAAAGGCAAGACAACTGCGGAGCGTGCCAAGGACGCCTCAAAACCTGTCCGCCCGTCGGCCACACCAAAGGCCAGGGATAAGGAGGAGGGTCAAATGGAGTGTACGTAATGGCCCCGCCCCCTCTTCGTTTCCTTCAGGGGAACATCAACCACTGCGCAAGAGCTCAGGACCTCTTACTCCAGAGCATGGCGGAGTGGTTGATAAATGTGTGCGTGGTCGCCGAGCCATACTTCGTTCCCCAAAGGGACGACTGGGTTGGTGACATCCTGGGCTCCGTTGCAATCGTCTCCAGGGCAACCGCCGGCGCCCCGCCCTTTGATAAAGTAGCGAAGGGTCGGGGTAGCGTAGCGGCCCTGATCGGAGATGTTTTTGTAATAGGGGTCTATTTCTCGCCAAACCAAAGTCTCGCGGACTTTGAGGCGTTCTTGGTGGAGGTGGACGCAATCGTTGGCCGCAGTCATCCTCACCTAGTGCTCGTCCTTGGGGACTTCAACGCCAAATCCACGGCTTGGGGCTGTCCGTCCACGGACGCGCGTGGTGAGGCGCTCGAGGATTGGGCACTGGGAGCGAACCTCGTCGTTCTGAACCGTGGGTCAGTTGAGACATGCGTGCGCCAACACGGCGGGTCTATAGTCGACGTGTCATTTGCTAGTCAGACTCTGGCGCACCGTGTACAACATTGGAGGGTTATGGAGGAGGTAGAAACTCTATCGGACCACCGGTACATTCGGTTCGATATCCCTGTCCGGGCTTCATACAGCCAAGCCGATCCAAACATGGTTGAGGATGGCCCGCGTTGGGCGCTCAAACAACTCGATAAGGTGGCTCTCTTAGAAGCCTCCATAGTTGCGTCTTGGGCGTCGACGCCTGAGAGACCCACCGACATCGAGGAGGAGGCGGAGTGGTTTCGCGAAACGATGGTAAGCGTGTGTGATGCGGCGATGCCCCGAGTCAGGTCTCGGCCTGCTAGACGTCAGGTGTACTGGTGGTCTGAAGAGATCGCACAACTGCGCCATGCGTGCGTATTGTCACGACGCCAGTATGCCAGGCATCGAAGGAGGCGTAATCGCACGCATAATGCAGCGGCCGCCGAACTGGAGCTGTACGAATTGTACAGGACAGCCAAGAAGACCCTGCAGCTTGCCATTCGGAAAGCGAAGGACCGAGCCAGAGAAGAGATGCTGGAGACTCTCGACAGAGACCCATGGGGACGCCCCTACAACATGGTGAGGGGCAAACTTCGTTCGTGGGCTCCCCCTTTAACGAAGAGTCTCCAGCCTCAGCTCATAGAGGACGTGGTGTTTGGTCTGTTTCCCACTAGAGAGGAGTGGACACCTCCTTCGATGGCTTCGCCTCCAGCAGCGCCCGACGCACACGATAGCGACGAGGTTCCCGGTGTGACTGAGATGGAATTGAGAGCGGCGGTGAAACGGCTAAAGGCCAAGAACACCGCTCCAGGACCCGACGGTATACCGGGCCGGGCGTGGGTTTTGGCACACAAGGCTCTCGAGCCTCGACTGAGAGGGCTCTTCAGCGCGTGCTTTGAGCGTGGCCAGTTTCCATTGCGTTGGAAAACTGGCAAATTGGTCCTGCTCAGGAAAGAGGGGCGCCCTACGGACTCACCATCCGCATACCGCCCCATCGTGTTGCTGGACGAGGTGGGCAAGCTCCTCGAGCGCATAATTGCGGATCGCCTCGTCCGGCATCTGGCGGGGGTGGGTCCCGACCTAAACGAGAATCAGTTTGGTTTTCGTCAGGGGCGCTCCACCATTGACGCGATCAAGCGCGTGAAGACCCAAGCGGAGGAAGCCGTGTCTCGGGGTGAGGTAGTATTGGCGGTGTCACTCGATATCGCCAACGCTTTCAACACTTTGCCCTGGAACTGTATCAAGGAGGCGCTCATATACCACCGAGTGCCTTCTTACCTTCGTAATTCAGTCGAAGCGTACCTCACTGATAGGGCAGTAACGTACCCGTGCAGAGACAGATGGAGTCACCGAGCGATGACATGCGGTGTTCCACAAGGATCAGTGCTAGGTCCGCTTTTGTGGAACATCGGATACGACTGGGTGCTCAGAGGTGAGTGCCTCCGTGGCGTCAGCTTGACTTGTTACGCTGACGACACACTGGTGACTGCACGGGGAAAGTCACACCGGGAAGTGGCCTTATTGGCCACAGCAGGGGTGGCACAAGTGGTGGCTAGGATACGACGGTTGGGTCTCGAGGTGGCACTCACCAAGTCCGAGGCTATGTGTTTTCACGGGCCACGGAACAAGCCACCGTCGGGATCACGTATCACAGTGGGTGGAGTTCACATCGACGTCAGTTCGACGATGAAGTACCTGGGACTCGTCCTAGACGGTCGGTGGAACTTCAATGAACACTTCCGTCGGCTAGCACCCAAGCTAATGAAAGCGGCGTCTGCACTGTCTGGGCTGCTGCCTAGACTCGGCGGGCCTAGCGGATCCTGTCGACGGCTGTATTTAGGAGTCGTGCGGTCTATGGCCCTTTACGGGGCCCCAATTTGGGCAGCAAATCTGACGGCCCACAACATCGCAATACTGCGGAAGCCGCAGAGAGCGATGGCCGTCAGAATCAGTAGGGGGTACCGCACGATTTCCTTCGAAGCGGCAAGCCTAATGGCCGGATCTCCACCCTGGGATCTTGAAGCGAGGGCCCTTGCATCGCTGTACGTCTGGCGGTGTGAGGCAAGGGACAGAGGACACCGACCGACTCCAAGAGAGGTGGAGGCACAACGGTCGGAGTTTCGAAGGATCCTGGTGGCGGAATGGGGTGAGCGACTCGCAAATCCAAGTGCTGGTCGCATCACTGTCGAGGCAATCCGGCCTTTATTGACAGAGTGGCTGGATAGGTGCCATGGCGCACTTACCTTCCGGCTCACGCAAATGCTTTCCGGACATGGCTGTTTCGGAAAGTACCTGTGCCGCATAGGTAAGGCGCAGACGCCGCAGTGCCACCACTGCAAGAGTCACTCCGAGGACACGGCGCAGCACACCCTGGAACACTGTCAGGCGTGGGCTGAACAACGCGGAGACCTCGTCGAGTCGATTGGGGGCGATCTCACGCTTCCGGCCGTAGTGCGTTCCATGGTCGAAAGCGATGAGAATTGGACGGCCGTCGCAACATTTTGCGAGGTGGTGATGGCTGCGAAGGAGGCTGCGGAAAGAGAGAGAGAGATGACGTCCGCCTCACTCTCGATCCGTAGAAGGCGTACCAGGCGCAGGAGGTTACGTGACGACCTCCAGCCCCCATAAATAAAGCCTGTAGGCGGTGGGTTTGGGGAAACCTGCCGTCCGAACACACAGGCTTAAGGCGACGACGCACGTGCTCCGCGCGCGCGCTTCTTTAGAGGTTGCAAAGGCAACAAGCTGTTTGCCCAAGGAGGGGCCTGCAAGCTCGAGCGGGCCAGCACTCTCTGGGGCTGCGGCAGAATACGAAAGTGAATCCCGTAGCCCCGGAACAGGGTGAAAGGAGGAGCACCGTGGGGTTTTAGCCGGTAGGAGTCCGGCATAACCCACCGTCCCTCCCCAGGACGTTGGGTATCCATGACGGATTTCCCCACGAAAAAAAAAAAAAAAAAAAAAAAGGTTAGGTTAGGTTAGGTTAGGTTAGGTTAGGTTAGGTTAGGTTAGGTTAGGTTAGGTTAGGTTAGGTTAGGTTAGGTTAGGTTAGGTTAGGTTAGGTTAGGTTAGGTTAGGTTAGGTTAGGTTAGGTTAGGTTAGGTTAGGTTAGGTTAGGTTAGGTTAGGTTAGGTTAGGTTAGGTTAGGTTAGGTTAGGTTAGGTTAGGTTAGGTTAGGTTAGGTTAGGTTAGGTTAGGTTAGGTTAGGTTAGGTTAGGTTAGGTTAGGTTAGGTTAGGTTAGGTTAGGTTAGGTTAGGTTAGGTTAGGTTAGGTTAGGTTAGGTTAGGTTAGGTTAGGTTAGGTTAGGTTAGGTTAGGTTAGGTTAGGTTAGGTTAGGTTAGGTTAGGTTAGGTTAGGTTAGGTTAGGTTAGGTTAGGTTAGGTTAGGTTAGGTTAGGTTAGGTTAGGTTAGGTTAGGTTAGGTTAGGTTAGGTTAGGTTAGGTTAGGTTAGGTTAGGTTAGGTTAGGTTAGGTTAGGTTAGGTTAGGTTAGGTTAGGTTAGGTTAGGTTAGGTTAGGTTAGGTTAGGTTAGGTTAGGTTAGGTTAGGTTAGGTTAGGTTAGGTTAGGTTAGGTTAGGTTAGGTTAGGTTAGGTTAGGTTAGGTTAGGTTAGGTTAGGTTAGGTTAGGTTAGGTTAGGTTAGGTTAGGTTAGGTTAGGTTAGGTTAGGTTAGGTTAGGTTAGGTTAGGTTAGGTTAGGTTAGGTTAGGTTAGGTTAGGTTAGGTTAGGTTAGGTTAGGTTAGGTTAGGTTAGGTTAGGTTAGGTTAGGTTAGGTTAGGTTAGGTTAGGTTAGGTTAGGTTAGGTTAGGTTAGGTTAGGTTAGGTTAGGTTAGGTTAGGTTAGGTTAGGTTAGGTTAGGTTAGGTTAGGTTAGGTTAGGTTAGGTTAGGTTAGGTTAGGTTAGGTTAGGTTAGGTTAGGTTAGGTTAGGTTAGGTTAGGTTAGGTTAGGTTAGGTTAGGTTAGGTTAGGTTAGGTTAGGTTAGGTTAGGTTAGGTTAGGTTAGGTTAGGTTAGGTTAGGTTAGGTTAGGTTAGGTTAGGTTAGGTTAGGTTAGGTTAGGTTAGGTTAGGTTAGGTTAGGTTAGGTTAGGTTAGGTTAGGTTAGGTTAGGTTAGGTTAGGTTAGGTTAGGTTAGGTTAGGTTAGGTTAGGTTAGGTTAGGTTAGGTTAGGTTAGGTTAGGTTAGGTTAGGTTAGGTTAGGTTAGGTTAGGTTAGGTTAGGTTAGGTTAGGTTAGGTTAGGTTAGGTTAGGTTAGGTTAGGTTAGGTTAGGTTAGGTTAGGTTAGGTTAGGTTAGGTTAGGTTAGGTTAGGTTAGGTTAGGTTAGGTTAGGTTAGGTTAGGTTAGGTTAGGTTAGGTTAGGTTAGGTTAGGTTAGGTTAGGTTAGGTTAGGTTAGGTTAGGTTAGGTTAGGTTAGGTTAGGTTAGGTTAGGTTAGGTTAGGTTAGGTTAGGTTAGGTTAGGTTAGGTTAGGTTAGGTTAGGTTAGGTTAGGTTAGGTTAGGTTAGGTTAGGTTAGGTTAGGTTAGGTTAGGTTAGGTTAGGTTAGGTTAGGTTAGGTTAGGTTAGGTTAGGTTAGGTTAGGTTAGGTTAGGTTAGGTTAGGTTAGGTTAGGTTAGGTTAGGTTAGGTTAGGTTAGGTTAGGTTAGGTTAGGTTAGGTTAGGTTAGGTTAGGTTAGGTTAGGTTAGGTTAGGTTAGGTTAGGTTAGGTTAGGTTAGGTTAGGTTAGGTTAGGTTAGGTTAGGTTAGGTTAGGTTAGGTTAGGTTAGGTTAGGTTAGGTTAGGTTAGGTTAGGTTAGGTTAGGTTAGGTTAGGTTAGGTTAGGTTAGGTTAGGTTAGGTTAGGTTAGGTTAGGTTAGGTTAGGTTAGGTTAGGTTAGGTTAGGTTAGGTTAGGTTAGGTTAGGTTAGGTTAGGTTAGGTTAGGTTAGGTTAGGTTAGGTTAGGTTAGGTTAGGTTAGGTTAGGTTAGGTTAGGTTAGGTTAGGTTAGGTTAGGTTAGGTTAGGTTAGGTTAGGTTAGGTTAGGTTAGGTTAGGTTAGGTTAGGTTAGGTTAGGTTAGGTTAGGTTAGGTTAGGTTAGGTTAGGTTAGGTTAGGTTAGGTTAGGTTAGGTTAGGTTAGGTTAGGTTAGGTTAGGTTAGGTTAGGTTAGGTTAGGTTAGGTTAGGTTAGGTTAGGTTAGGTTAGGTTAGGTTAGGTTAGGTTAGGTTAGGTTAGGTTAGGTTAGGTTAGGTTAGGTTAGGTTAGGTTAGGTTAGGTTAGGTTAGGTTAGGTTAGGTTAGGTTAGGTTAGGTTAGGTTAGGTTAGGTTAGGTTAGGTTAGGTTAGGTTAGGTTAGGTTAGGTTAGGTTAGGTTAGGTTAGGTTAGGTTAGGTTAGGTTAGGTTAGGTTAGGTTAGGTTAGGTTAGGTTAGGTTAGGTTAGGTTAGGTTAGGTTAGGTTAGGTTAGGTTAGGTTAGGTTAGGTTAGGTTAGGTTAGGTTAGGTTAGGTTAGGTTAGGTTAGGTTAGGTTAGGTTAGGTTAGGTTAGGTTAGGTTAGGTTAGGTTAGGTTAGGTTAGGTTAGGTTAGGTTAGGTTAGGTTAGGTTAGGTTAGGTTAGGTTAGGTTAGGTTAGGTTAGGTTAGGTTAGGTTAGGTTAGGTTAGGTTAGGTTAGGTTAGGTTAGGTTAGGTTAGGTTAGGTTAGGTTAGGTTAGGTTAGGTTAGGTTAGGTTAGGTTAGGTTAGGTTAGGTTAGGTTAGGTTAGGTTAGGTTAGGTTAGGTTAGGTTAGGTTAGGTTAGGTTAGGTTAGGTTAGGTTAGGTTAGGTTAGGTTAGGTTAGGTTAGGTTAGGTTAGGTTAGGTTAGGTTAGGTTAGGTTAGGTTAGGTTAGGTTAGGTTAGGTTAGGTTAGGTTAGGTTAGGTTAGGTTAGGTTAGGTTAGGTTAGGTTAGGTTAGGTTAGGTTAGGTTAGGTTAGGTTAGGTTAGGTTAGGTTAGGTTAGGTTAGGTTAGGTTAGGTTAGGTTAGGTTAGGTTAGGTTAGGTTAGGTTAGGTTAGGTTAGGTTAGGTTAGGTTAGGTTAGGTTAGGTTAGGTTAGGTTAGGTTAGGTTAGGTTAGGTTAGGTTAGGTTAGGTTAGGTTAGGTTAGGTTAGGTTAGGTTAGGTTAGGTTAGGTTAGGTTAGGTTAGGTTAGGTTAGGTTAGGTTAGGTTAGGTTAGGTTAGGTTAGGTTAGGTTAGGTTAGGTTAGGTTAGGTTAGGTTAGGTTAGGTTAGGTTAGGTTAGGTTAGGTTAGGTTAGGTTAGGTTAGGTTAGGTTAGGTTAGGTTAGGTTAGGTTAGGTTAGGTTAGGTTAGGTTAGGTTAGGTTAGGTTAGGTTAGGTTAGGTTAGGTTAGGTTAGGTTAGGTTAGGTTAGGTTAGGTTAGGTTAGGTTAGGTTAGGTTAGGTTAGGTTAGGTTAGGTTAGGTTAGGTTAGGTTAGGTTAGGTTAGGTTAGGTTAGGTTAGGTTAGGTTAGGTTAGGTTAGGTTAGGTTAGGTTAGGTTAGGTTAGGTTAGGTTAGGTTAGGTTAGGTTAGGTTAGGTTAGGTTAGGTTAGGTTAGGTTAGGTTAGGTTAGGTTAGGTTAGGTTAGGTTAGGTTAGGTTAGGTTAGGTTAGGTTAGGTTAGGTTAGGTTAGGTTAGGTTAGGTTAGGTTAGGTTAGGTTAGGTTAGGTTAGGTTAGGTTAGGTTAGGTTAGGTTAGGTTAGGTTAGGTTAGGTTAGGTTAGGTTAGGTTAGGTTAGGTTAGGTTAGGTTAGGTTAGGTTAGGTTAGGTTAGGTTAGGTTAGGTTAGGTTAGGTTAGGTTAGGTTAGGTTAGGTTAGGTTAGGTTAGGTTAGGTTAGGTTAGGTTAGGTTAGGTTAGGTTAGGTTAGGTTAGGTTAGGTTAGGTTAGGTTAGGTTAGGTTAGGTTAGGTTAGGTTAGGTTAGGTTAGGTTAGGTTAGGTTAGGTTAGGTTAGGTTAGGTTAGGTTAGGTTAGGTTAGGTTAGGTTAGGTTAGGTTAGGTTAGGTTAGGTTAGGTTAGGTTAGGTTAGGTTAGGTTAGGTTAGGTTAGGTTAGGTTAGGTTAGGTTAGGTTAGGTTAGGTTAGGTTAGGTTAGGTTAGGTTAGGTTAGGTTAGGTTAGGTTAGGTTAGGTTAGGTTAGGTTAGGTTAGGTTAGGTTAGGTTAGGTTAGGTTAGGTTAGGTTAGGTTAGGTTAGGTTAGGTTAGGTTAGGTTAGGTTAGGTTAGGTTAGGTTAGGTTAGGTTAGGTTAGGTTAGGTTAGGTTAGGTTAGGTTAGGTTAGGTTAGGTTAGGTTAGGTTAGGTTAGGTTAGGTTAGGTTAGGTTAGGTTGGGGTGCAATGCCAGATAACCTCCTCGTGAGTTCTTCTGCTGCCGTTTTATTTGATTTCTCAAATCCGGTAGAAAGGCAGTGGCAAGGACCGGTGCACCCTGGGCGATGGTCAGTAACTTTTCATTATGAGATCTTGCTGATCATCGGCGAATAATCTGGCGCGGAGTCACCCGTGCACTGAAAAGTTCAGGCATCGGGCGGGGCATACCGACCACTCTACTTTTAGAGTGTTGCTCGGTATGTGAAGCATATCGTAAACCCAGTCATGTCTTGGGAACGAGGGTCTTGCCTTAACCGGCCGGACCGCGAGGAGACAACCTCTATAAAAATCCTCAATCCTTGGCGCTGAGGCACGTGGCGTCGGGGTGCTCGCAAGAGCGGCTGGGGAGCTCATCAGTCATTAGCGGCCAACCCTAGGATACCTCCCGAACTCCTAGGGGTAAATTGGGTTGTCTGGGTATGGGGAGCTCTGCCCAGATTGACTTTTATTTCTCCCATACTCGTGGGAACAGTATGGAAATGACAAAAACCCCCAACAAAATTGACGTAGATAGGGTGAATGCTGCGGGTAGTTTTACTACTTCCAGCACCCAAGCGGGTGCTGGAAGTAGTGAGGCCGCGGCATGTGGCGTACACGAGGTGTGTCCTGCAGGCACACCTGAGAAGGAACGGCGACAGCGAGCCGACTTTGTTCGGCCTGTCACCAGGAGTAGCGCTCTTCTGGGGAGCGACTCCGAATCGGACGCCTCACAGATGTCCTACACTTCAGCGACTTCTGTGGGCTCCCAACGTCGGAAGCGTCACCTTCCGTCAAGCGCAGTGGCCTCTTTTGAAAAGAAGCCGAGGAATCGGCAGGTGAGAAATTCGGGCGCGAAAGATTACACCGAGGACGATTGCCTTGACCCGTTGCAAACGGAGTCGGACACGAAATCGTACCGAGGTCTTCCGACTATGGACGAGTTGGCGGACGTGATGCGGGTTCAGCCTACAGCAGACCTGGGGGCTCGCATCATCGAAAAGTTAATGGTGGTAGAAACAGTCGCCAACAAGTCGAAAAATCTAAAGGGTAACCTTGTACGTGAGCTGCGCCTGGCCGCAAGGACGGCAAAAGCCGCCTCGGACGAGTTGACGAAACGAACCACGTCACAGGCGGGGATGGAGAGTTTGGAGCGCGAGAATGCTACCCTGCGTTCCAAGGTCTCCAGTCTCGAGGCAAGAATGGCAACCATGGCGGCGGAGCTGCAAGCGCTCCAACGTAGAGAAGGCGCCACTGCTAAACCTGCGCGTGGTACACCCATCGGGTCCCGAGAGGTACCCAGCAAGCAGGAGCCTCTCTCCTTGAGCCAGGTGGCGAAACTCATGGACGAGAGGTTCGCGAAGTTTATGGCAGAAATCTTCCCAGATAGGGCAATCCGTCCTTCACTGGGAAGGATAGCAACGGCGCCGGCCCTAAAGACGCCCACAGCGACAGCCCCACCGGCGGTGGTTACACCGGTAAAGCGCAACCGCCGAAAGAAGAAACCGCAGACAGTGCCTCCTCCGGCTCCACTCCCTGCGGTACCCTCGGGCTCTGGACCCACACCGGAAAACTCTACCCCAGCGTCCCAAACTTGGGCCACTGTGGCTAGTAGGAAGTCAAATCCGGGCAGGTCCAATGCGCCCCAGGTCGATCCTAGGCGACCACCAGCAAAAGGCCCTGTGAAGCCAAGACCTGCGCGTCTGCCCGCTTCCGCAGCTATCACGCTGACGGTGCCGGAGGGGTCAAATGTGACATACGCGCAAGTGATGTCCACAGCTAGGTCCCGGGTGAGGCTGGCGGAATGCGGCATTGCAGAGGTTCGCCAAAAGCGAGCAATCACCGGCGGCCTGGTCCTGGAAGTAAGTGGAACCGACTGTGCTGCAAAGGCTGACCAGTTGGCCAGTCGCCTGACGACAGCGCTCTCCGAGCTAGGCGTAAAAATTACGCGTCCGGTGAAGACTGGCGAGCTGCGAGTGATGGGATTGGACGAGTCAGTAACCCCTGACGAGGTCGCGGCTGCGGTCGCTACGGCAGGCGAATGCAATGTAGACCAAGTCAGAGTAGGCCAAATACGCCTCTCTCCTCGTCGACTGGGATCGGCTTGGGTTCGATGTCCACTGACTGCTGTCCGCAAGGTGGCGGCTTTGCCACGGTTGCTTGTTGGGGACTGGATCTCGGCGCGAGTCGAGATCTTGGCGGCGAGACCTCTACAGTGCTTCCGCTGTCTTGAGACTGGACACGTTCGAGGCCAGTGTCCAAATAGCGAAGACCGCAGTGCGCGATGCTATGCGTGCGGAGAGCCAGGACACAAGGCCAGCGCATGCACCGCCGGGACTCTCAAGTGCCCGCTTTGTGCCGACCTGGGCCTCCCCTCGGACCATAGACTGGGTGGTAAGAAATGCACTCCGCCAAGGAAGGGGAAAGGAAAGAAGAAAAGAGAGCAGGCTCCTTCATTACAAAACAACAGCGGAACAGGTTTGGTTGTGCCGGGCCAACCGGGCAATAGCCCGCCGGAGGCCATGGAAGATCAGAATTCCCACCCCTAAAGTTTATACAAGGCAATCTGAACCACTGCTGCGGGGCGCAGGACCTGCTACTGCAGAACCTCGCGGAGCGGAAGATTGCTTTGGCCGTAGTCGCAGAGCCATATAGCGTCCCAAATCATCCTCGCTGGTTTGGCGACGACGGGGACTCTGTGGCTGTTTTTTGGGGAGGAGGTGAGTCGGCTCCGCCGTGCTCGCTACTGGAGAAGGGCCAGGGCATCGTAGCGGTTCAATGGGGACCTCTCACCGTCGTTGGCTGCTATGTGTCACCTAACATAAGTCTCGCACTATACGAAGCTTATCTCGATGAAGTCGCAGCGTGTATCCGTCGGCGTCAGCCTCGCCCGGTTATCGTCGTGGGTGACTTCAACGCTCACGCTCGAGCCTGGGGCGGGCTCTGGGACGATACAAGAGGAGAGACTGTCCTTGAGTGGGCGGCTAGTCTCGACCTCAGACTTTTAAACCGGGGCTCGGTCAGTACCTGCGTAAGGTGGCAGGGCGAGTCCATCGTCGACCTGTCCTGGGCAAATGCTGCGGCTGTCGGAGTGGTGTCTAACTGGCGGGTGGCGGAAGAGCTGGTAACTCTGTCCGATCATCGATATATCCTGCTGGACATTGAGCTACGGCCACCTAACAGCCGACAAAGCCGGGACTGTGGCCGTCCCAGGCGCTGGGCCCTCGGGAGGCTGGACCGAGACCGGCTTCTTGCTGCCGCCACGACAGTGGCATGGTCTGAGACGCCTGACCATACCGACCCGGAAACGGAGACAGCATGGTTTGCGGAGGCCATGACATCTATCTGTGATGCCTCGATGCCCCGCGCCAGACGTACTGACCGCAGGGCGACGTACTGGTGGTCGGAGGAGCTGGCGGAGCTCCGCGTGACATGTCTGCGCGCCCGGCGGCTGTATACTAGAGCCCGGAGACGTCGCCTAGCCACGGTAGAGGAAAAAGCTGCGGCCTACTTGCAGTACCGGGAAGCTACGAAGGCGCTCCAAATTGCCATTGCAAACGCCAAGAGCAAGGCCTGGGAAGAGCTCCTGAACCTGCTAAATGAGGATCCATGGGGGCGCCCGTACAAAACAGTACTGGGAAAGCTCAGACCGTGGGTCCCTCCGTTGACGGAGACACTCGACTTGGATCTTGTAACAAGAGTTGTAGATACCCTCTTTCCCAAAATTGAGGACACGACGCCCACTGCAGCGGTAGTGTTGCCGGATCCGACCTCCTGGACCACCGACCTGGACGTGACAAAGGACGAGCTGGACCGGGCTGTGAAGCGTCTGGCAGCGCGAAATACTGCTCCAGGCCCTGACGGGATACCGGGCCGTGCCTGGGTGCTAGCATCGGATGTCCTAGGGGACCGGCTTAGAGAGTTGTTTGGCAAGTGCCTTCGTACTGGGACCTTTCCCCGGAACTGGAAGCGGGCGCGACTCGTCCTCTTAAGGAAGGAAGGGAGGCCTGCGGACTCTCCCTCTGCGTATCGGCCTATATGTCTCTTAGACGAGGCGGGTAAGCTCTTTGAACGGGTGGTTGCTGAGCGCCTCACGCTCCACATGTGGCGCGTCGGTCCAGACTTGTCAGACTGCCAGTTTGGTTTTCGACACGGGCGCTCCACGGTGGACGCCATCTTCCGAGTGCGCTCAGTTACTGAAGAGGCAATATCCCGGGGCAGGGTGGTATTGGCAGTGAGCTTAGACATCGTGAATGCCTTTAACTCCCTGCCTTGGAGTGCGATAAGGGCGGCGTTAGTGTATCACCAAATGCCCCCGTACCTTCAGACCATAGTCGGAGCTTACCTGTGTGGCAGGAGCTTTGAGTACCTGGGTCGGGACGCAGAGGTACATCAGCGAGAGGTATACTGTGGGGTGCCTCAGGGATCGGTTCTGGGTCCGCTGTTGTGGAACTTAGCCTACGACGTAGTCCTGCGCATCGCGCTCCCCAACAACGTCCACGTCGTCTGCTACGCGGACGATACCCTGGTCTTAGCTGAAGGGGAAAATTTTGAGCGGACCACTCGGCTTGCCGAAACGGGAGTCGCATGCATCGTGCGCAAAATACAAGAGCTGGGACTCGAGGTAGCACCCCACAAAACCGAGGCTCTGTGGTTCCATGACCTCCCAAGAGGAGAGGAACCACCGATCTCTGACGTTTCGGTAAGTGGCGCAGTGGTGAAAACCAGTAGGTTCATGAAGTACCTGGGCGTCGTGTTAGACGGGCGATGGGAGTTCGTCGAGCATTTCGACCGCCTGGTCCCTCGGATCGATAAGGTAGCGGGTGCCCTGCACCGTATCCTGCCAAATCTAGGGGGCCCAAGGGAGAGCGTACGCCGACTCTACGCAGGAGTCGTGCGGTCAATAGCCCTGTACGGGGCACCGCTATGGGCTGAACGGCTATCTAACGATCCACGCTGCAAAGGCAAACTCAAGGGTGTGCAGCGGCGGATAGCCATTAGAGTCGCACGCGGTTACCGCACGATTTCATTCGATGCGGCAACGGTCCTGGCCCGGTTTCCACCCTTGGACATATTGGCGGATATGGACGCGAGGGTGTATCACCGAATCCGCGACATCCGCCAAGGTGAGGACGCCCTGCTGCCCAGGGCGGTCGTAAGGCTCCGAGAGAATGAACACCTGGAAGCACTACGCAAGTGGCGACAGCGGCTTCTAGAGCCAAGGAGTGCAGACCAACGGGCGGTAGGTGCCATTTTGCCGAATTTTGAGAAATGGTACCACAGGGAATACGGAAGCGTCACGTTCCGGCTGACACAGGTGCTCACTGGGCACGGTTGTTTCAGTGAGTACCTGAATAGGATCGGACGCGAGGAATCGGCGCGCTGTCACCACTGCCCCGCTGACTGTGACGACGCGCAGCACACTCTCGAAGTGTGTCCAGCGTGGCGGTCTGAGCGCAGCGAACTAGTGGCCCTTATAGGAGAGAACCTCGCATTGCCCAGCGTGATAGCAGCCATGTTGGACGACGAGGAGAAGTGGAAGGCCGTCACCTCCTTCTGTGAAGTTGTAATGACCCAGAAGGAGGAAACAGAGCGAGAGCGTGAGAGAGCCGACCCCGCTCGGAGACGCAGCCGAAGACGCGACGGCAACAGGCGCCGTCAGCCAGGCCCTCAAGCCCTGTAGTTCCGGGCGAAGAATTGGACTACGGTATCCTCTGCCTGTCGTAGAAGCCGACTAAAAGAGGACCCAGGAGTCGTGGGCGGTAAGAGCGGGGACTCGAACCGTCCATTCAAACGGCTCCGGGAAGGCGGCAGTGTGTGGTGGTCGCACCTTGCCGTAAGGAGGTTGCAGACGGAGTCTGCATGAGATGGGTGCCATAAGGCACAGTGCGAGGGAGTTCCGGAGTGTTCAGCGAGTTCCCGGAGCTCCCTTCTTATCGCACGAAGAAGGCCACCGGGGGGGTTTTAGTTGGTGGAAATCCAACATAACCCGACTTCTTTCCCCAAGGAGTCAGGTATCTTTAAAAGATTTCCCCCTCGAAAACAAAAAAAAAAAAAAAAAAAAAAAGGTTAGGTTAGGTTAGGTTAGGTTAGGTTAGGTTAGGTTAGGTTAGGTTAGGTTAGGTTAGGTTAGGTTAGG